>CAUYLG010056692.1:0-33527 GCA_963573385.1 Cacajao melanocephalus
TGGACAAAGAAAATGTGGTACATATACACCATGGAATACTACGCAGCCATAAAAAACAATGAGTTCATGTCCTTTGTAGGGACTTGGATGAATCTGGAAACCATCATTCTCAGCAAACTGACACAAGAACAGAAAGCCAAACACCGCATTTTCTCACTCATAGGTGGGTGTTGAACAATGAGAACACGTGGACTCAGGGAGAGGAGCATCACACACTGGGGGCAGTTGGGGGGGTAGGGAAGAGACAACAGGGGGTGGGGAGGGAGAGGAGGGTGGGGAGGGAGGAGAGGGTGGGGAGGTATAACATGGGGAGAAATGCCAGATATAGTATGCACCTAAAGTAAAATTAAAAAATGTTTTTAAAGTGTCAAGTCACATGTAGGGGAATCCCCATCAGGCTAGTAGCAGATTTATCAGCATATACCTTACAGACCAGGAGAAAATGGGACGATGCAATCAAAGTGCTGAAAGAGAAGAAACCTCTTAACCAAGAATACTAAGTCAGCAAAACTATCCATCAAAAATGAAGGAGAGCTGGACACAGTGGCTCACACCTGTAATCCCAGCACTTTGGGAGATCTAGGCAGGCAGATCACTTGAGGTCAGGAGTTTGAAACCAGGCTGGACAATATGGTGAAACCCCATCTCTACTAAACATACAAAAATTAGCCAGGCATGGTGTTGCACACCTGTAACCCCAGGTACTCAGGTAGCTGAAGCAAGAGAATTGCTTGAACCTGGGCAGAGGTTGCAGTAAGCCAAGATCGTGCCACTGTACTCCAACCTGGATGACAAAGTAAGACTCTGTCTCATAAAAAAAAGAAGAAGATAGATAGATATACCACTAGTAGACAAATAAAGAATAAAAAAGAGCCAATAAACACAATCAGAAATAACAAAGGGGACACTGATCCCACAGAAACACAAAACACCCTCAGAGACTATGATGAACCACTTCTATACACACATGCTAGAAAACCTACAAAAAAATGGATAAATTCCTAGAAACGTACAACCTCCTAAGATTGAACCAGGAAGAGACTGAATTCCTGAACAGACCAATAATGTGTTTGGAAACTGAATCAGTAATAAAAAGCCTACCAATCAGAAAAGTCCAGGATCAAATTTACAGCCGAATTCTACCAGATGTGTAAGGAAAAGCTGGTACCATTCCTACTGAAACTAATCCAAAATATTTAGGAGGAGGATCTCCTTCCTAACTCATTCTATGAGGCCAGCATCATCCTGATACCAAAACCTGGCAGAGACACAACAAAAAAACAAAACTTCAAGCCAATAATCCTGATAAACATAAATGCAAAAATCCTCAACAAAATACTAGCAAACCGATTTAGTAGCACATCAAAAAGCAAATCCACCACAATCAAGTAGGCTTCATCCCTGGGATGCAAGGTTGGTTCAACATATGTAAATCAAGCTTCTTGATCTGATACACAACTTCAGCAAAGTTTCAGAATACAAAATCAGGGTACAAGAATCACTAGCATTCCTATACACCAACATCCAAGCTAAGACCAAATCAAGAATGCAATTTCATTCACAATAGCCACAAAAAGAATAAAGTATTAGGAATACAGCTTAACTAAGAAGGTGAAAGAGTTCTACAATGAGAATTACAAAACACTGCTCAAAGAAATCAGAGATAATACAAACAAATGTAAAAACATTCCATGCTCATGGATAGGAAGAATCCATATTGTCAAAATGGCCATATTGCCCAAAGCAATTTACAGAATCGATACAACTCTTATCAAACTACCAATGACATTATTTGCAGAACTAGAAATAAAACTATTTCAAAATTTATATGGAACCCAAAGGAGCTCAAATACCCAAGGCAATTCTAAGCAAAAAGAACAAAGCTGGAGGCACCGCATTACCCAACTTCAAACTACAGTAATAAAAACAGTATGCTACTGGTACAAAAACAGCCACAGAGATAAATGGAACAGAATACAGAGCCCAGAAATAACGCCACATGCTTACAACCATCTGATCTTTGACAAAGCTGACAAAAACAGGCCATGAGGAAAGGACTCGCTATTTAATAAATGGTGCTGGGATACTGGCTAACCATATGCAGAAGATTGAAACTGGACCTTTTCCTTATATGATACACAAAAATTAACTCAAGATGGATAAAGACTTAAATCCAAAGCCAAAAACGATAAAACCTTGGAAGATAACCTAGGAAATATCATTCTGGACATAAGACCTAGCAAAGACTTCATGACAAAGATGCCAAAAGCAATTGTGCCAAAAGCAATTGCACCAAAAACAAATATTGGCAAATAGGATCTAATTAAACTAAAGAGCTACTGCACAGCAAAAGAAACTACCAACAGAGTGAACAGGCAATCTACAGGATGGAAGAAAGTATGTGCAAACTATGCATTTGACAAAGGTCTAATATCCAGGATCTATAAGGAACTTAAACCAATTTACAAGCAAAAAACCAAACAGCCCCATTTAAAAAGTGGGCAAAGGACATGAACAGATACTTTTCAAAAGAAGACATTCATGTAGCCAATAAGCAAATGAAAAAATGCTCAGAATTACTGGTCATTAGAGAAATGCAAATCAAAACCACAATGAGATACCACCTCACACCAGTCAGAATGGCTATTATTAAAAAGTCAAAAAAATAACAGATGCTGGCAAGGTTGAGAAAAGGGAATATTTATGCACTGCTGCTGGGAATGTAAACTAATTCATCATTGTGGAAAGCAGTTTAACAATTTCTCAAAAAACTTAAAAGAGAATTACCATTTGACCCAGTAATCTTATTATTGGGTGTATACCCAAAGGAATATAACTCATTCTATCATAAAGACACATACATGCATATGTTCATTGCAGCACTATTCACAGTAGCAAAGACATGGAATCAACCTAAATGTCCATGAATAGGAGACTGGATAAAGAAAGCATGGTACATATACACCATGGAATGCTATGCAGCCATAAAAAGGCCAAGATTGTGTCCTTTGCAGCAACATGGATGCAGGTAGAGGCCACTACCCTAAGCAAACTAACACAGGAACAGGAAACTAAACACCACATGTTCTCACAAGTGAAAGCTAAACATTGAGTGCATACGTACACAAAGAAAGGAACAACAGACACCAGTGCCTACTTGAGGATGAAGGGTTGGAGGAGGCTAAGGATTAAAAAACAAAAAAATCTATCCGGTACTATGCTTATTTCCTGGGTGATGAAATAATGCGTACAACAAACCTCCATAACATGCAATTTACCTATGCAGCAAACCTGCACACGTACCCCTGAACCTAAAAGTTAAAAATAAAATAAAATTTGCAAATCTTTATACTTAAAGAAAAAACTGAAGATGAAACAAAATCTTCCTTAGAGTAGCAAAAACTGAAGGAATTGTCACCACTAGAAATGCTTAAGAGAGTCCTATATCTTGAAGTAAAAGATGAGATTCATCATCATAAAAACTCATAAAAATATAAAACTCACTGGTAGAGGCTGGATGCAGTGACTCATGCCTGTAATCCCAGCACTTTGGGAGGCTGAAGTGGGTGGATCACTTGAGATCAGGAGTTTGAGACCAGCCTGATCAACATGGTGAAACCCTGTCTCTACTAAAAAAAAAAAAAAAAAAATTAGCCAGGCACAGTGGCACATGCCTGTAATCCCAGCTACTTGGGAGGCTGAGGCAGGAGAATTGTGTGAACCCAGGAGGCAGAGGTTGCAGTGAGCCGAGATTGCACCATTGCATTCCAGCCTGGGCAACAAGAGCAAAACTTTGTCTCAAAGAATAATAAAAAATTTAAAAAAAAAAACAAAAACCTCACTAGTAGAGCAGATATGCAAATGAGAAAGACAGGTAGATCACCTGAAGTCAGGAGTTTGAGATCAGCCTTGCCAACATGGTGAAACCGTGTCCCTACAAAAAAAAAATACAAAAATCAGCTGGGCGTGGTGGTGTGCACCTGTAATTCCAGCTACTCTGGAGGCTGAGGCAGGAGAATCACTTGAACCCAGGAAGCAGAGGTTGTAGTGAGCCAATATTGTGCCACTGCATTCCAGCCTGGTGACAGAGCAAGATTCCATCTCTTTCTCTCTCTCTCTCTCTCTCTCTCTCTCTCTCTCTCTCTCTCTCTCTATGTGTGTGTGTGTATATATATATATATACACACACACACACACACACACATATATATATAGATATATATATATATTTCTAAGCCAAGCTTTGAAGATGCCACCAGATTTCTTCCTGCTGCCTGCAGTCAAATGTGAGTGAATGATCAATTGAAGAAAGGGCTGTAAATAAAAAGGAACTAGGACCTGATGGTTTTAAAATTTCTCAGCCTCTCTACATGGTAAGTTATGTTAAAATGTAGGAATGGCTTCTCAGCAATGAAGAAATTCAGGAAAATGCTAGGAAACCATGGTGTTTGAAAGCCAAGGATTTGAGTAAGCTTTGAGTTGACTAACACCCCAATTGACAGCTTGACTGCAGCCTCATGAGACGAGTTGACCCAGAGACACCCAGCATGCCCCAGATTTCTGACCCCTAGAGGCTGTGGAATAAGAAGTATTGTTTTCAGTGCTCTGTGCTAAGTTTGGGGGTAATTTGTTACACAGCAATGAATCACAGATACATCAAGACTCTGGATAACATGCCATTAGCAGGGGTGGGAGGGGGGAATAAAATTATTGACCAAAGACAGCTAAAAAAAAATCTTAGGCAAAGCTTGAGGCCACAGCAATGAAAGTAGATTTTCTTTCACTAACGTATTTTAAATACATCAAATCTCTTTAGGTGGCAGTTACAGAGGAGAGAGATAAATGGTGAGATGAATGGCTTCTGCCACCTGGACTTACTTGCTCTTTCTGTCTGAAGGATTAAGCAATGCCTTTTCCTGGCCAGTTGGAAATAGGAAGGGTAGGCACTCCTTATTTCCTGCCCTTGCCCCCTACATGTTCTCTTCTAGATGAAGTGGTAAGGATTCTGGGCTAGCCTGGGCCCAGGCAATGAATTTGAAATCTCCCTCCTTCAGCTGCCTCCTCCTCTGACTTCATACCCCATCCCCACAAAACCTACAAGGTAACCCAGTGAACCAGCTCCCGGCAAGCTCTGTAAATGGGGATTTGTCAAGTTGCAATGTTGAAGGAAAGATCCTCTAGCCAGTCTTCTCTTCACACTACCTTGAGGACTTGATCATGCGTACATTGATTTATGTATACCTTAAATGAACCTCACACAGATGCGTGGAGAGAGACTAGGAAAAGATCAAAAGCCAACAGCCCCGCTCTGCTAAGCTGGATCCAGTTCCACTTCTCTCTTGTGACTGATACACCAAATGCTCTTTCTCCACATCCCCTACCCTGGCCAATGGCAAACCCTGGCCAACTGCTTGGAAGTGTCCCCCATACCCCCGAGAACCAGACTGCCTCCGTTTTCCAAGCAAAGACAAAAACAACTGAAGAGCAACCAAATGTTCCTGATAACCCTCAAGATACCTCTAGGCTTGTCAATTAATTAGAAGATGGCACAAGATGGCAGCAGAAATTCTATGGTCAGCGAGGCAGCCCCAGACATGCCCAGTTGTTCATCCAGCCCCAGACATGCCCAGTTGCTCACCCAAGAGGCTACTGCTGATGCCTCCATTGTCCTCATTGCTCCTCGTCTCAGCATTCCCTCTCCAGTTTGGGAGACCAGTACGCATGCTGCCTCTCAGAGGGACAGCAGATGGGCAGGCCTCTGAGCCTCGCCTAGGTGGGACCAAACCCCCCTATTTGAACCTCAGAGCTCTTCTTCATTTCTGCTAGCAACAGAGGGGAAAAGCAGGGGCTGGGTGTGTGGAACAGACAGGTACGGTGAGGGATGGGCTGGTAGTCAGGAGGTAAGTGTCATCAGGGAAGGGAGCATGGAGCAGAAGAAACCAGAGGTTTTTCTCCCTAATCCTCATCCAACCTAGATTTCAGGAGGGCAGTCTTTGATCACGGGCTAGATTCAAATTCTTGTTGTGTGATTTTACCTTTGAGTTTCTTCGGGCACAAAATGAGAATGAGGGCTCCGCCTTGCTGAGTTGTCACAGAACTAAATTAGATATTGTATACGAAGTGCTTGACACAGCAGCAGGCACACAGCAGCCAATCAAAGCATAGTAGCAATTATTGGCCATTGTCGTCTGTTATTTTGAGTGTGTGCCGGCAGGGAAAATTACAATAATCATCTATATTGGGGTAGTGTTTTATAATTTCCAACCTATGTCACATACATTTTCTCACTTAATTCTCCAACAGCCCTCTGACAGAGATTTTATTACTATATTGTTTCCACTTTTGAAGGAGAAAATTGAGAAGAAAGAAGTGGAAACAAGAGAGTCAAGAGGGAGGAATGGGAAGTGAATTTCTAATAAGTTTCCACCTACTCAGAAGTGAGCCAGGGAAAGCGAGCCACACCCCCAAATAATTCAAACTGTGCATACCAACTTCTTTGCAATTCCAGGAAAAACAACCAACAAAACACATGCTAGAATCAGAAGTTCCAGACTCACATACCAGTTATGCCCCTTACGTGCTAATTTCCCCAGAACTTAGTTTCCTCACCTGCAGAATGCCAGTAACATTAATACCTTTCAGAGAGTAGTGCTCAGAAGACCCAATAAGACACTCAAGGTGAAAGGGCTTCCTAACTAGAGAACAGTACCTATTTTTATGAAAAGGCTACCTTGAAAGCTTTTCTCCAGCCTTCATTCTCATTTTGCAAACTCTCGAGTCACAGATTTCTTTTTTCCTTGCTTCCCACAATATTCTGTACCTTTATGTAAGAGCTCTTATTATCCATTTACGTATCAGCTTATTATCTATTGCCAGCTGAGCCCTCCCCATTAGACCATGAGCTCCAGCCAAGAGCTAGCATAGAGTCGATATTCAATAAATGCTCACTGCATAACAATATGACCATATCTCCAGTTTTTCCATCTAATATAAGTCTAAACAGGTGAGAGGAATTCTGACAGCAAGCTGAGAGAAGGAACCTTCTCTTTCTTGGTCCTGTCATCTCCCCTGCACTTCACTGGGTCATCAGGATTAGAACAAGAGCAGCTGGTGAAGTTTCAACATACAGAAATGACCAGAGGCAAGTGACAGGAACGCCACCATGAGATCCAACCCACAAAACCAGAGGGCAGAGTTCTATGCCAAAATTGGCCTCGGGGCCTTGCCCTGCTACAGGCCTGTCATTGCCAAGCTAACTTGGACAGGTGCTTGGCCGGACACCCAGCAGTCAGAGTCATTTCAACCAGGATGGAAATAAATCTGAGGGTAGAGTGTAGCCAGACACTGGACAAGCTTCATATCTAATCAATCTGAGTGTTTGAAAAACATTCTCAGAGATAAATATGGACTTTTTAAATAAATGGTACTAGGAAAACTGGCAGGCATTTGAAAAATATTAGAGTTCACACTATACACAAAAATAAACTCCAAATAAGTCAGAGATCTAAATGTAAAAAGAAAAAGAAAAGAAAAAAGAAACCTCACAATTACCAGGAGAAAAGATGGACACGCATTTCCTCATTTAGTTCTCCACCAGCCCTCTGACAGGGATTTTATTACTATATCACTTCCACTTTTGAAGGAGAAAATAGAGAAGACAGAAGTGGAGACAAGGGAGTCAAGAGGAAGACAAGGGAAGTGAATTTCTAATGAGTTGCCACCTACTCAGAATTGGAGAGGATTTTGGCAATATCTGACAAATGCACATATTCACTTACCTTTGGACCCATCAATTACAAGTCTAGGAGTTTACCCTAAATTACACCTCCAACACAATCAAAATACATATGCACAAAGTTACTCACTGCAGCATCATCTGTAATTGCAGATGCTATTGGAAACAACCTAACGCACATAAGTAAAAAATCGGTTGAAACTACAATATGTGCACACAATGGAGTGCTATACAGCTGTAAAAGAAAAAGTGGAGTGATTTCCAGGGACTATGTTACATGAAAAAAACCAATTGCAAAAGATTACCTATAGTATGCCACCTTTCATGTAAGAAAGTGTCATGATTAATTTTAGGTGTCCACTTGACTAGATTAAGGGATACCCAGATAGCTTGTAAAACATTATTTCTGAGTATATCTGTGAGGGTGTTTGAAGAAGATATTGGCATTTGAATCAGTGGATTGAGTAAGAAAGATTCATTTTCACCCAATGTGGATGGACACCATTCAATCGACTGAGGGCCCTTATGGGACAAAGAGGCAGAAGAAAAGAGGATTTTTTTTCTCCTAGAGCTAAGAAACCCTTCTTCTCCTGCCCTTGGACACCTGAACTCCAAGTTCTCTGGCCTTCAGACCCTGGGGCTTTTACCAGGGCCTCCCAAGTTTCTCGGGCCTTCAGCCTCAGACTGCAGCAGGTGCCTCATGGGACTTCTCAGCCTCCATATTTGCATGAGCCAGTTCCCCTTATAAAGCCCCTCTCATCTATCTATCTTTACCTATTTTGTTTCTTGGGAGAACCCTGACCAATACAGAAAGATTTTTTTTTATGTATTTGCTAACTTAAGCAAAAAGAATCACCAGAATAAATTAGAAACTAAGAAATTAAGTACAGGTGGGTGGGAATAGGATGGAAAGGATGGGTGAATGGGGAGTAATATAGAGGAGATAGGAGGGTGACATTTCTCTGGATGTATTTTTTGTATCGTTTTGACTTTCAAAATCATATTATGTCTTACACACTAAAGGAAAAAATCAAAATGGTTCAGGGAAGAAAAAGAAAAATGGGATACAAATAGAAATAAATGAGCCTACCTGGATTTCAAATGAATAACCAAACTCAGGAGAGGCAATGAAAAGAGCTCATGTAAACCTTGATCACAGTCTGACTAAATACCTCTGGGCTAAAGACAAAAATAATTGTGAACAGTAATTGAACCTCAAATCATGAGTTTGTTTTCCACAATGGTATAGATGAGCAATTCCAGGATATAATGTATATCCCAGAATTAAACAAATGAGACTTAGTTTGCACTCAGTCAGAAAGGGGTTTTGCATATCAAAAAGGTTTCAATGAACTCACTGGTGTTGAACTGGAATTGAAGGCGTAAGTGTGAACTCATAGTTTTGAGGGAAGCAAGGAGAGAGAGGTATGTATGTATACACAAACATATATTTGCAAAAAAAAAGAAAAAAGAAGAAAGGTGATAGGTTTCCTTACATCAGGGTTCTTCAAGATGTTTAATTTCCTAATGCAAACTCTGAATCTCCGGTGGGGTGAGATAGTACTCCAGTTTCCAAAGTTGTTTAATGGTGGACCTCTTTTCCCATGGGATATGGTACAGAACTAGAGTTTACACTAGAGTTTGAAGATGGCCAGAACCAGATTGGAAGTCCTACCAGCCCTTTCTAACTGGGGGACTTGGGCAAGCTCCTTCCATCTACCAAAAAAAAAAAAAAACGATTAAATAAGATCACGCTCAGGTACCTTATTATATTTTTACTTTTTCTCTTTGTTCCCCAATTCCCCTTTTCTTTCCCTCCCTCCTTTCCTACAACACTCCCATCTTATAGTCTCAGGGAACCAGTTCCTAATGCAGCCGGCTTCCAAATCTAGCCCATGTTAGGGCTGTGCAGAGAGTACAAATAAGCAGGCCAACCCGTCTGAAAGCAATTAGCTTTGTGGAATGCCATGGTTTTTTCTCTCCTCCTTTTGAAACTGGTTCTGCCTGAGCCCAGCACCTGGGTGACAAGTTAAATTTAAGAAGCCCAAAGAAAACAAAGGAAAAAGTGAAAGGAAATTAGCATGGCTTGCAGAAAATCATATCCCCCATTCCTAATCATCAGGAGGTAGGAAACATGGCAATAGGAGGGAAGAAAGTAGCCAGGGGAGGCAAAAGGGGGCCCCACTACAGATGCTGTTGGCTTCGTGGAGTTTAATTAGTCCTGGCTGGAGAGATCTGAGTCATGGGTTGAAGACTGAGCAGACAGCTCTGATTGGTTGGGCAACCCCAGCCAATTTTAAGTGAATTTAAAGTGAGCCAAACTCAGAGAAGCCCCATACATTCTCTGACAGTTGGGGGCATGATTGGAGGGAGGGTGTTGGAGACAGGTCACCAAGATTTCTGATCATTTTTTGTAACCCAATGGGTAATTACTAAGCCCCACCTGCAGGTTCAATCTAAAAGCTCAATGATTCACTATGTGGGGATAAAAAACAAAATCCCTGGCCAGTCCCCTGCAGCAAGCCAAAGAGAGAGAAGCCAGATTCAACAGAGAGGCCAGGCAGAGTGGTTTAACTTACTAAGACCAATTCCATCCACTCCATCCCCTGGGAATCCACAGCCCTGTTTCCCAGTTCTCTCCTCTTGCTGTTCCTCATAATGGTAATAATCAGGGAGGCCGTCTAGTACAGTCTATGTGTCAGGCACTATGCTAAACACTGTAATGCATATATCTATTTTATTAGCCCATGTAATCTTCGCAATGTCCCTGCAAAAGTGATATTCATTTACTTAAGTATTTGTATGTTAGAAGTAGCCTATGTGCCAGAAACTGTGCTGTTGCACTATTGTGCTGCTGGTGCTGGCGTCATCATGATGAATTTACAGATAATGGAGGAATTCTTTTCCCATTCTACAGAAAAGGAAACAACATCAGAGAGGCAAAGTGAGTGTTGGCTAGATTGCTCCTATATACTTTCGGCAGTTAATGAAGGCACCACCACAGGACTGAGGCTACATATTGAAAAAGTAGAAACATTCAATAAAAAGCAGACACGTTCTCTTCTTTCAACAAGAAATTGAACATCTTTTCTATCCTGAGGACAGCTTTTCTTATTAAACAATCAATCACTTGTCCATTAGTTAACAACCACTTCTGATAAAATAAGGCAATCAGCAAGAGTTTTCTAAGGAAGAGTTTTACAGAGCAAAGATAACCAGTTCACCTCAGCACCTAGAAGGAGCTTGGTGGATATGGGAGAAAAGATCAACTGAGGCACAAAAGCATTACATAATTTTCCAACTTTGATCATAATCACAAAATGCTAGAACCAGAAAGGGAACTCATCCAATCTGAAGGGCAGCCTGTGGGCACCTCCCCCTCTCCCAGCATACACTTGCTTCTCTTGGTCAGAAGCCCCAATTTTCATGCAGGTAGCCACACCTCCCTCTCACGGCCTGTTTACTTTGGAGAAGGTGGTGCCACTCCAGCTCCAACCAGCCACCCCACTTCCTGGCCTCAGTTATTAATTCAGAGATGGCAGATGGTCTACTGGCCAATGTTCTCCAGTGAGGTGCTGACAGAAGTTTGCTGAGGCTTCTTGGAAAGAAGCATCCTTGCTCTTCCAAAAAAGTGTACTCACTTGGGATTTGGAAGAAGCCAACAGCCCCTTGCCTCAAAGATGAGTGCAAAGCAACCAGCCTGAAAGACATGGAGTCTTGAGCACATCATTGAGCCACTCAGTCAGAACAACCCGGAAACCTGTTCTTATTTTGCTTTCTAATCTCTTCAGCGAATAAATCCCTTGTGTGATTGTAAGCCTATTTCCACTGGGTTATTTACCACAGAGGAACAGCAGACAACATAAGGCCAAATTTTTTTCTCTTAGAGGCAAACAAATTGAGGCCCAGAGAGACTCAATGACCTGTTCAAGGTCACACATCCAGAAGAGGATAGAGTCAAAGTCTTTCTAGAAGTTTCCAAAAGGAAAAATAGGATCCTGGTTTGGCATTTCTCTGAACTGGACTTCTATATGATTTTCTGTAGGGATGAATGTTCCCAAATTGGAGCTGTCCAGCAATAAGATGGATTGCCCCTGAAGAGGTAGAGTTCCTTGCCATAGAAGGTATTCGAGCAGAAAGGCACAAAGACTCAACGACAGAGTGGCAAAGAGGATGTAAGTCTTACGGAGATGTTTGACATAAACCTCTCTGACTGCATGGGCTGGAAGGGATCCAGGAAGTCCCCTAGTGAGTACCTAAGAGTTCTTTCAATGTGGAGATGGTTTGCAGACCTAGGGAAAGCACCACCATACATAATGTGAAAAATTACACCACATAAAATTTACCATCTTAGCCATTTTTAAGTGTGTGGCTCAGTAATGTTAAGTCTATTCACATTGTTAGGCAATCATTCTCCAGAACATTTTTGTCTTGCAAAATTGAAACTCTGTACACATTAAACAACAATCCCCATTCTCCTTCTCCAGCCCCTAGTAATCACCATTCTTCTTTTTGTCTCTATGAACTTGACTACTCTAGGTACTTCGTATGAATAGAATCGTAACATCTGTCCTTTTGTATCTGGCTTATTTTTCTTACAATGATGTCTTCAAGGTTCATCCATGTTGCAGCATATGTCAGATTTTCTTTCCTTTTTAAGGCTGAATAATATTTCACTATTCCACTGTACAGGTTGTTTCTACCTTTTGGTGATTTTAAATATTGCCCTATGAGCATAGGTGTAAAAATATCTGAGTCCCTGTTTTCAATTCTTTGAGATGTATACCCAGAATTGGAATATCTCGATTGGATATGGTAATTCTATTTTTAATTTTTTGAGGAACCACTTTACAGTTATCCATAGCAGCTGTACAGTTTTACATTCTCATCACAAGGGATCCAATTTCTCTGCATCCTCAGAGGAGCTGGGTTTGCCTCTTCTGAATTTGATATGAAGGTAGGACATCTGAGTGCAACTGTCCATCAGACAGTCAGAGGTACTAACTATGACCCAGGGGTCAGGATGGTACTGCAGACAGATTTAGAACTTATCCAGTAAGAAATGAGAGAAGCCATGAAGATAAATGAGCACCTGATGAGAGTGGAGGGTGAAGAGCAGGAGTTGAGGACTAAGCCTCGGGGAATGGCTCAGTTGGGTGGCATATTAATTCACAAATGGCAGCTGCTAATTGTTTCTTTAAAAGCTCATTCTCTAAGTTAGACATTCCCCTGTAGTCTCTGGATTTGCTTGCATATTCTGATAGAGTTACTCAAAACCGAAATTAAAGACTCCAATGATAGTTAACATCTGTAGAGGTTTTTTTTCCATAGATTTAATCCTTATAACAACGCTGTAGGGTGGACATTATTCTCATACAGTGATCTGGTGGGGAGGCAGAGCAACACGCCCCTCTAGGAGAGAGACAGGCTCTCCTGACTTGACTGCTTACTCCCATCCAGGGGGAGTTAGAAAGGGTCAGATATCAGATAGTGTGTTCGCTAATTGGCAGGAACACTGTGCATTTAAAGCGTAGGCGCAAAGATCAATGGTTGCCAGGGGTTCAGCGGGAGGGAGCGATGAATAGGTGGAGCCCTAAAGGGCAGAGATGGATACACAGCATTAATACAATTGTCAAAACTTACAGAATGCACAGCACCAAGAATGAACCCTAATGTAAACAATGGACTTTGGCAAAAAATAATGAATCAATATTAGCTCATCAACTGTAACAAATGTACCACACTAATGCAAGATGTTAATAATAGGGGAAGCTCAAGGAGCGTAGTAAAGGAGCATATGAGAACTCTTGTACTTTCTGCTCAATTTTTCTGTTACCTAAAACTGCTCAAAAAAAAGAAAGCCTCTTTTTTAAGTGTGTGCACATAGCGTGTCCTTCTTTTGTGGTCACCTCTGTCCCATGCTGCAGGAGTGGTAAGAAGACCCGAGGGACAGGTCCCACGCTTTGCTGTGGAAACCTCTTTCCCCCTTCTTCAAGGACCCCTCATAGAAGAAGCCCTGCCATCTTGCTCTTTTCCTCTCTGCTGTCTCTACTTCCATGTGGCAGCCAGCCAGACCCCACTGCCTGCTAGCTCTTCCTTCGGCATGAAAGTAAGCACATTCTCTCTCTCTACAAATCTGTCCCTCTCCAGGTACATTTGGCCTAGTTCTGATAAATGGGTTACATTCATTTTGGATTTGAAGCCATTTATGCCTAATTACCTTAGGGGAAAATGTGTGATTCAGAACCTGAGTCACATTCACATAGCTAGGGCCTCTATCTGGCTAAAGACAAAATGATGCTTGTTTTCTTTGCTCTTGTCCTTTATGTGACTATATTCCTTGGGAGTCTCCTGGGAACAAGGTCTGGCTAAACCAAAGCAGAATTCTGTTATTCCTGGTCCCCCAGCAAAATGCCAGCTAATAACAATCCAGAATCCTTATAATCTCTAATGACTGAACCCATTTTATAGGTAAGGAAACTAAGTATTGATCAGCATAAGTGAACTTACTCAAGAACACACTTGTAAGCGGTGGAGCTGGGAGTGAAACTCAGATCTTCTGACTCTAGTATCAATATTCTCTCTATTCTACCCCACCTCTCTACAGGAATGAGGCCTTCTTTGCTATTTTAATTTTTCTGTAAGCATGCATGGTTGTGCACACCCAATTGTCTTCTTAACCCAGATCCTATGGCTTTCTACCTGTGCAGATCATAATCTTAATGTGGGGCAATATTAGCCCCTACACAAGAGTCACTCCAAGAAAACCAAGATCAGGGTAAGGGCAAGAACATTAAATCAAATACAAACACCCAAGGCTTTGTGTCCTTAAAGAAAAGGATTTTCTATTTCTGGAGAAATAAGATGGATTCAGTCATTCAGTAAACATTTATTAGAGCCCTGGGAAACGTGAATAACACATAATTCCTGCCCTTAAACAACAGATCGCTGTCTCAAGGGTGGGGTGAGTGAAGACAAATGAACAGATAATTACACATGGGGGTAACATGCAAAATATTTTATAACTGGAAAAGAATGGGAGGCAACCAATCAGAATGGATGCTTAGCCATTCAGAACACATTCCAGCCATAAATTAGCCACCTGGACATACCTATGTGTATTAGTCTGCTCAGGCTGCCCTAACAAAATACCATAGACGAGGTGGCTTAAACAAGAGACATTTATTTTCTCATGGGCCTGGAGGGTGGAAAGTCTAAGATCAAGTATCTGGCAGGGTTTGGTTCCTGCTTAGGGCCCTCGTCCTGGCTTGCAGGTGGCCACTTCCTTGCTATGTCCTCACATGGTGCAGAAATAGAGCTCTGGTGTCTCTTCCTCATCTTATAGAGGCACCAGCCCTGTTGGATTAGGACCCCACCTTTATGACATTTTACCTTAATTAACTCCTAAAAACCCTGTCCCCAAATATTATTCACATTGGAAGTTAAGACTTCAATACATGAATTTAGGGAGACATAGGTCACTCCTAGCAGCACATGTGCCCTGATGGCAGCATAACAGTGACGTAACTGCTCCAAAGGAATTAACCATTGGGTCCTTGGGAGGAGCACTTCCCTAGTGACAGAATTTTTGTTTTCTTTGTTTTCTTCTTTTTTGAGACAGTCTTTTTCTATCAATTACAATAGGAATATCAAAGATCACTGATTACAGATCACTACAACAGATATAATGATGAAAAAGTTTGAAATGCTGTGAGAATTACCAAAGTGTGACACAGAAACATAAAATAAGCACGTGTTGTTGAAAAAATGGCGCAGATAGACTTTCTTGAAGCAGGGCTGCTACAGACCTTCAATCTGTAAAAAACACAGTATCTGTGAAATGCAATAAAGTGAAGCTCGATACGATGGGAGGATGCCTGGACTTTGTTATGGAAGCCCTGGGAAATTAACATATTAATTTTGTATGTTGTTCATTATAAGTGATGTCTTTGGGCACATAGTGGACAGTAGAGATTTGCTTGGAGTACAACAGGGGAAGTAGTGTTTTCCCAAAGGGGAGTCGGGTGGGGCACCAATCAGGGTAAATGCAGTGTGTTTAGTGCAGTAGAGAATATGCTCTTTTTTTTTATTCATTATTTCAGCAAACTTTTTTGAGGGTTTCCTCTCTCAGCTTGGAGGCCCCTTCCCTTTGCCTCTGTACAGGGGAGCTTCTTCCTTCTTTCTTGCCTATTAAACTCTCCACTCTTTAAAATAAAATAAAACCTTTCTTGGAGGCCTGCTGTGATCCAGGGTCTGTGCGAGGGAAGAACAATGCCAGATTTAATTTCTCTGCCTTATTTTTCTTTTTTCTTTCTGGAGACTGTCTGCCTGGGTTCACCTCTAGCTCCTCCACCTGCAGTGTGACCTCAGGCAAATAACTTTACCACATAGTGCCTCAGTCTCCTCATCTCCTCATAGTGAAATGGGGATAACAGTAGCGCTTCACTTTATGGGGTTGTTGTGATGCCAAAAGAAATCATTTTTTTGAGAATGCCCACTGTAGCCCCTGGCTTATACCCAGCGAGACATATCTTACTTATTAAAAAGTGTTTATTATTATGCAAAGAAATCAGTTTCTATAGAAAAGCAAATCCATTAGGAAAGGTAATGACTTTTTTAAACGGGGTAGGCAAGGAGTCCTAGAGTTCCTTAGAGGGACCTCAGGTGATAAGGGAGGGAGGCTGAAAGAAGGGGTGGGACATGCCAGGTTGGCCTTTTGTTATTTATTTCTTAATATTCAGCTCTGGATTCTTTTTGAGCAGAATTTTGCTTCCTAAAAAAAGTTTGAAAACCACCCAAACATAGGAATGTTTTATGTATCATGTCCTATATGTTAAAAGACAAAGAGAATAAATCTGTATTACTTTTGTGATCAGAAAAAAATTATTAAATAAAAAAAGGAAATAAATTGTACTCCAGGATATATGAATAATAAATCATTATGTTTGTTGATGGTGCTGAATTAAATATGAAATCCTATTAGTAACCTTCCCTAGTCTTCTAAATGCCTTCAGATAATGTTCACGCTCCCAGCAGGGCCCTAGAGCTGGCCGCTACCCTCATTGGTTCCCTCATATCTACCTCTCACTCTGACCTTACCCAACTTTTGTCATTTTCTGCATGGCTCAACCCCACTCAAATGTCCCCTCTTAGAAAATGCTGTCACGACTGGGCTCAGTGGCTCACGTCTACAATCTCAGCATTTTGGGAGGCCGAGGTGGTCAGATCACCTGAGGTCAGGAATTCAAGACCAGCCTAGACAACATGGTGAAACACCACCTCTACCAAAAATACAAAAATTAGCCAGGCCTGGTGGCACATGCCTATAGTCCCAGCTACTCCTGAGGCTGAGGCAGGAGAATTGCTTGAACCTGGGAGGTGGAGGTTTCAGTGAGCCAGTATTGTGCCACTACACTCCAACCTGAGAGACAGAGTGAGACTCTGTCTCAAAATATATATATGCTAAATACCCTCTGTGTGTTGTATATATGGAATAACAAAGCCTGAATGACAGCACATTTGTTGACAGCATGGTTTACTGAATACTTTAAGGTGACTGTTGAGACCTGCTGCTCCATAAAATCTGTTTCCTTCAAAATATTACTGTTCATTGACAATGACCCTGTTACCCAAGAGTTCTAATGGATATGTACAAAGAGATTAATGTTTTTATGCCGCTAACACAACACCTCTTTTGTAGCACATAGAGTAAGCAGTAATTTTTACTTTCAAGTCTTATAATTTAAGAAATACATTTTGTAAGGCTATATCTTCCATAGATAGTGATTCCTCTAATGGTTCTGGAAAAAATAAATTGAAAACCTCTGGAAAGGTTCTGAGGGAGAACCTGTCCCAGCCTCTCTCCTAGCTTCCAGGGATGGCTGGCAATCCTTGACATTCCTTGGTTTACAGGACTCTATTTATTCCTAATCCAATCAGAATAAACTCTGCCTTCACAGTTTATTCCAGTCTCTGCTTTCATCTTCACATGGCTGTATTTCTATAAGGACACCAGTCATACCAGATTAGGGGCATACCCTGCATCGGTATAGTCTCTTGCTAATCACATTTGCAATTAGTCTATTTCCAAATAAGACTGGATTCTGAGGAGCTGTGGGTTAGGATTCAACATATCTTTTGGGGGAGACACAATTCAACCCATAACATACGATAACTTCACAAAAAAATGTCATTTAGGATTCTTAGTAAGCACAGGTTAGATACTTTTATTGACCACAGCTCTGGGAGGACTCCCTGGCATCTACTGGAGTATGGTCAATATGGTCTCCTGCAGGTGAGAAAGAACACTGGGCTGTAGATGTGAACTTTACGTGAAAGAAGAACTTACTGGTGAAGAACAGAGGCCCTGCATACAGCCTGCCTGAGTTTCCATCTCAGCTCTCACTTTCTATGTGAATTGGGCTGAGTATCTAGTCATGCTGTGCTTCAGTTTCCTTCTGTGTAAAATGAGGATAATAACGGTACCAACCTCATATCATTGCTAGGAGGATTAAATGAGAAAATATCCATAAAGTATGTTAAAAATTATTGGCACATAATATATACTAAATTTCTAGTTAGCAATAATAATTACTACTTGGCATTATAGGGATAAAGACAGTAAATGAAATGTGGGGAGTGGATGGCATGGTGGGTGAGGTAGAAAAGAAAGCCTAGGACAAAGGTATAGGAACACTAAGATTTAAGGATCAGGTCAGGGAGAAGGAAGAAGAGCTGGCAAAGAGATAGAGAAAAAAGGTAGAAAACCTCATTTCACAAGAAGGGAGTGCCCTAAGAGATATCAGTGCCCACATGCCCGTAGCAGCATTAGTCACAATAGCCAAAAGGGAGAAGCAACTCAGGTGTCCATCAATGAATGAGTAGATAAGCAAAATATGGTATATACAATGGACTATTAGCCTTAAAAAGGAAGGAAATGCTAACTCATGCCTTGAAGAGGTGATTAGATCACGAGGGCTTTGCTCTCATTAAGAGATTAATGCCATTATGGCGGGAGTGTGTTCCTAATAAAAGGATTCAGTTCAGCCCACATTCCCTCTGTCTTTTGTGCTCACTTCCACCTTTCACCCACCCACTTGCCTGTTAGATGTGGCTCACCAGATGCCTGTACCATGCTCTTTGACTTCCCAGCCTCCAGAATCACGAGCTAAACAAATTCCTTCTTTATAAATTACCTAGTCTATGGGTATATCTTTTAAAGCAGCAGCAAACAAAGACAGCTAGTACTGTACATAGAAAGTGCTTAGAACAGAGAAAACATTTTAAATGTTATATTTTATTACTGCAGAAGTCAAGCTCTTAACCATTATGCAATCGGGCTTCAGTTTCAATATCCCATTCTGGCAGTGCAAATTGACAATGAATTTCCTCCTTTTTTCTGCAAAATTGAGTATGCGATGTTAAGGTTTCACCCAACGGCAATTGCCCCTGTAGGTATCAGAAGTTAGAAAAACTGCCATGTATTTATCTAGGTATATGTGAACAGCCCCAATCTTTTGATAGTTTGGTTTACAATTTTTTGACTTTACAGTGGTTCAAAACTGATACACCTTCTGTAAAAACCACACTTCAAACCTGGAATTTTGCATTTTACCTGGGCTGGTGATATACAGTACAATGTTCTCTCAAGATGACGAGCAGCAGCTATGAGTGCAGCTCCCAGTCAGCCACACAACCACAAGGGTAAACAACCAATACCCTCCAGTGTACCATGTTGCTAAATGATTTTGCCCAGCTGCAGGCTAATGTACGTGTTCTGAGCATGTTTAAAGTAGGCCAGGTTAGGGGTCTTAAGTGCATTTTTTTACTTATGATATTTTCAACTTACGATGGGTTTATTGGGACAATCCCATAATAAATCTAGAAGCATCTGTAAGTCCACTGAAATAAAATGGCAAAGATAGACCTCAAAATGATGACACTGTGTAGTGGAATCATGATGGGATTAAGGATAATACTCAAGTTCTTCTTTATGTCAAGTTCTCTGCAATAAGACTTCGTTCATGTCCTAGTCATAAGAGCAATCATAGTTATTTTTACAAAAATATCTGAGCAAAGGATCTATAAGCTTAAAGAAAACAGAAATGCATCCATATCCTTTCCTTTTTGCTTTCAACTCAGGATATACCCTGAGAAATGACAAAAGCATTAACTATTCACCATTGTCCCAAGGCAAGATCACAAAGAAGTGACTCAGAAGTGGCTTCTGACACAAGGCAGAGGGATGACTCAGAAGTGGCTTCTGATGCCAGGCGGTGCCTGAGATAGAAAAGAGTATGAGAGCCAGCAGCAGCCAGCCAAGCTCTGCAGAGAATCCTCCCTCTCTAAAGGAATGTGGCAGGGAAGGGGCAGGGGGCTGAGGTTGGGAGAGCAGACACGGTATTTTGACCCTGAACCACACAAGGCTGGACTCACCTAATTAGGAACGTTAATTGCCAAAAGGGAGCTCTAAACAGTCAGATCCAATACACTGTGGAATTAAAGAATAGCCAGGCTTAGGAGCACTGCCCTCTACCCCAGTCCAGCTCCCTCACTGTTCTACTTGCAAAAAAAATTTAAAAATAAAAATCCCCAGTATCAAGATTTCTTTTTCTTTAGCTCCCCACAGAGTCCCGCATGGGGCCAGGAACACAGGAAATAAAGTGCTTGGATTATTTTAATAGCTCTTTCTTGTGTTCCCTGCCCAGCATCTATTGCTCCTTTTCCTGGCAACAATGCCCCAGTTTCCCTTTGGGGAGCCACCCCTCCCCTACTCTTGGTGGGCCGGTAAGTCAAGGTGAACTTCCCTCCCTGACCAGGTGGTGGACACTGAGCTCAAACTAAGCCAGTCAGATGCTCTTTTCCTTGAACTGGGTTAGAGTGGATTCCCCACCCACCCACTCCGCATGCCCCACCCCTGCTGAGAGCCTTTTCATTGGCTTTTGTCACCCAAATCCCTGGACCTGAAATGATCCCTACCCTTTTAGAGATCTACCTCTGCAAATTTTCTCCATTTGTGAGAGTGCCCCAATATTCTCCCAATAAAGCCCTTTTTCATTTAAGAAAACTAGAGTCCTAGTTACCTGCTCCCAAAGAACCCAAATTTGCTGCTATTCATCATCAAGAGAAAACATAAACAAAATCAACGAGGATACCTAGCGTTGATTTGGGTGTTACTGTTAATAAATTATTTTCACATTCATTGTCTCCTTTGGTCTTACAGCAAACCAGCAACTCAGAGAGGTTCACTGACTGGCCGAAGGCCACAAAGCTGTTAAGTGTTCAAACAGATGGCGTCAACCAGATCCTCAGCCTTTGGGACCAGAGCTCTGCAGCCTGGAGTGGACCTTCCATGACATCACTGCACAGAAGACATCATTCAATCAGTCTTTTAGTCGCCTTACATTTTTCTCCACTTGCAGGTTGTGGTCACTATTTTACAAGTTCCTCAAGGACAGAAAGGCACTGTTTCTCCTGCGTGTTCTTTCCCAGCCCACGCTCTCACCGGGAATCTAAATGTCAAGCTTTATGCAAGTTCTCAATGTTAGAACCTCTCAAGAAAAGTGGAGTGAGCAAGAGGGAAAGTGGGCAAACCTCAGGCCTCACAGCTTTAACGCCACCAGTACATCTGGCAAGGGACCTGTCTCTCTGCTTCCAAGACAGGATCTTGTTGCTGTGTCTTCCAGAGAGGAAGAACACTGTGTCCTCATGTGACAGAAGAGCAGAGGAGGGCAAACCCACTCCTTCAAACTCTACTTTTCGAGATGGGGTCTCGCTCTGTCACCCAGGCTAGAGCAAGCATAGTGGTATGATCGTAGCTCATTGCAGCCTCAAATTCCTGGGCTCAAGCCATCCTCCTGCCTTAGCCT
This sequence comes from Cacajao melanocephalus, assembly GCA_963573385.1. Classification (NCBI taxonomy): domain Eukaryota; kingdom Metazoa; phylum Chordata; class Mammalia; order Primates; family Pitheciidae; genus Cacajao; species Cacajao melanocephalus. The sequence continues at coordinate 21,604 of CAUYLG010056692.1, forward strand.
TCCAAGTAGCTGGGACTACAGGCATGTGCCACAATGCCCAGCTAATTTTTAAATTATTTTTTTGTAGAGACAGGGTCTTGCTTTGTTGCCTAGGCTGGTCTGGAACTCCTGGGCTCAAGCAATCCTCCCCTCTCAGACTCTCAAACTGCTGGGATTACAGGTATGAGCTACCACTCCTGGCCTGCAAACACTTTTCTAATGAGTATCATTAGTTCATTTATGCAGGCAGAGCTCTCATAACCTAAACACCTCCCATTAGACCCCACCTTTCAATATGGTTGCACTGCAGATTCAATTCCCAACACATGAATTTTTGGAGGGGACAAAAACATTTAAACCATAGCACACCTCCACTTAAGGCCCTTCCTTGTCCACAACTCTTACTGCTGTTCACAACATACATCACCTAGCAGGCTGATATTCTAGCTGTAATTACAGAAAAAGTGTTCCTTCCCTTCATTGTGGTATGATACCTTTTTATTTCCCCCATTTCCCCTATATTCTCATAACAGGCCATAAAACCAAGAGGTAAATGAGTGATTCTGACCTTCCTAACCCATAAGGATCAGAAAGATACTGAAAGAGCGCAAGAGGAGGTAACTCAGCTGAAGCAAAGAAAACAAACAAAAACTAAGTGTAAGAAACAATCGCACAGTGGAGAACTGTCAAGCAAAACTACTTTTTTGGGTTTTTTTGTTTTTTGTTTTTTGTGTTTTTTTTGAGACGGAGTATTACTCTGTCACCCAGGCTGGAGTGCAGTAGTGCCATCTCGGCTCACTGCAACCTCCGCCTCCTGGGTTCAAGCGATTCTCCTGTCTCAGTCTCCTGAGTAGCTGGAACCACAGACACATGCCACCATGTGCAGCTAATTTTTGTATTTTTAGTAGAGACGGGGTTTTGCCACATTGGCCAGGCTGGTCTCAAACTCCTGACCTCAGGTGATCCACCCACCTCAGTCTCCCAAAGTGCTGGGATTATAGGCATGAGCCACCATACCTGGCCCAAAACTACTTTGGCTTTAAAGTCTGGAGGCTGTGGCCGAGCCAAAGCTAAATGTTCACCAAATCCTATTTTATTTTCCACTTCCTGGGCACAAGGGAGGACCACAGTTCCCAGCAACCTTTCCAGTTAATCGGGTGCCATGTGATCCATTCAGGCCCATGGCTATGAGCAAACATGATACACATCATGCCCTTTTTTTAATTTGTCACAGGCCCATTGGAAGCCATAGGTTGTGATGGTGGCATCACAAAATGAGGCAGCCTCGATCAGGAATGACTGCAGAGAGCACAGCTGCCCTGGAAAGTGACCAGACTTTTGCGTGACACAGAGACTGCGGCGCTGGGTGGATTTGTTCCTGCATCATAAGCCAGGCCCCTCCCAAACAAAACATGGATTTCCTGTTACCTTCCCAGTCTATATGCAAAGAGTATCACAAAATTTTCAAGAAGCCTCAGCTGAATGGGGCATTTGAAAATGGCGCAGTTCAATTAAGTGGGGGAAATGAGAGACAGAACAGGGAGGATATTTCATTTGTCTCATATTTCTGGCTTGACCTAAGCCTCAGTTTCCTCCTCTGGAAGACAGGAATAAAAATAATACCTACCTCACAGAGTGGTGATGTTTTAAAGAAAGGATTTACTTCACAATCATTTACATAGTATTTACCACGGCCAGGCACAGTTCTAAGTTTTTTACCAGTGTTCACATGTTCAGTCCTTGTATTCATTTCCTGGGGCTGCTGTAGCAAAGTAACCGCAAACTGGGTGTTTAAGGCAATGAAAGTTTATTCTCTCACAGTCCTGGAGGCCAGATGTCTAAAATCAAGGTGTCACCAGGGCCATGTTCTTTCCAAAGGCCCTAATGAAGAATTCTTTCTTGCCTCTTCTAGCTGCTGAGCAGGGGTAGGACATTCTGTTGCCTCCCAGCAATTCCTGGCATTCCTCAGCTTGTAGCCACAAGACATTATAATCATTCTATGAAGTGGGTACTAATATTATTGCCATTTTACAGATGAGAAACCCAAGAGAAAACAAGAAACACCTGACTCTAAAGTTTTTATCAGGACATTGTGTTGTTTCTGAGACAATGCACATGAAATACTAATAAATGTTAGGGGTTTCATTCACCAAGCTCAGTGCCAAAGTGGGGGCACTGTAGGGGGGGTGGGGGAGGTGCATCCCTTGCAGCTAAACATGAACTGCATCTGGAGAAAAGGCAGCAGCAGATTAGGCTGGAAAAATCTCAGGAGGCCAGATGATCGCAGGAGACTGCAATTCGCATTGTCCCCCTCCACTTCCCTCCTGTGGCTCTGGTCTGGAGGGCTCCCATGCACAGTACAGGAGGTTCTTATGCCTGCATGTGCTTTCTTTCATAGCTAGAGTTCCAGAGCTTTTGTGTTGGCTGCAATATAGAATACAGAATTTCCCTCCCAAGCAATTCTTTATCTTCGGCAATCCACTGGAGTGTGATTTTGGCACTTGTATGATGTGGCAGGAGCTCAGCTGGTGCAAGCCCAGAATATCCTGTGGCTGTCGTGCCAGCTGCTCAGCCGAGGAAGGTGCCAAGGATTTTGCCAGAATGGCCAAAACCGCCGTGGTTCCTGGTAACAGCATCAGTACCATGGCTTCTTTGTTTGCCCCATTTCGCTTTTGGTCTTTCATTGAGAAGAGGGAGAGAGAGGGCACAGCCATGTTTTTGTTTTTGTTGTAGAAAACAAACCTCTTTCTACCTTGAGGGAATGAAGAAGTTACTGGCTTCAGAATCAAAACTCAGTTGGATTCCAGTCAGTCCAGATCTCCCAGACTGACTTACTATATGACTGCTGGGAACGCTGGGGAGGGAGGCATTATAACCTCTCTCAAGTACCAGTACCCTCATCTCCAAAATGGAAATGATAGTCATATCTACCTCAGAGGGACATGTTGGGATTCAACAAGAACCTGTGTCAAGTGCCACAGTTGCATTTGGCACGTGGCAGCTGCCAAACAATGATCTGCTCAATAACTACCAGATCATCCTACACGTCTTCTCTCCATAATCCTTGAAGGCAAGAGCCATGTTAAATCTTTATTTTCTCCCATAAAGCCAATTACAGAGTGCCTTGTACAAATTAGATGCTCCATAAATATTAGTTGAAGAATTAGCAAGTGAAAGAAATGTATAAGCAGAATGTATGAATGAGAGGCAGACAAGCAGCTCTCAACACTTCCCATGGAATCCACTGACTGAAATGGTAAATCAGCAGTTTCTCATCTCCCAAATCTTATCAGCACACAAATACGGATCCACTAGGCAGAACAACGGATGCAAGCTCCTCCCAGCTGTCTAGATGCTCTCTGTGAACTCAAACGCTGGGCACTGTCTTCATCTGCATGCTCTAGAAGTCTAGACATGCCTCCTTGACCCACCACCAACCATGAAGCTCCAAGTCTCTGGACCTACAGAAAAGGATTCCCCCCCAAGCCTAAACAGAGGGGCACCCAGGCCAGGCATGCAGATAGGGGACTATCCCACCCCAAACCAAAACAGAGGGGTCCTTCTGAGGTACATGTTACTACTATATCCATTTTGCAGATGAGGAAACTAACACCCACTCCAGGCATGCAGAGAGGACTCCCCACCCCAAACCCTAAACAGAAGGGCACCCACCCCAGGCATGCAGACAGATGGCCTCACTAGAAGACAGACCAGTGGGAATTGCTTAAAGAAAGCTGCAAACTCAATGTATTTATGGATCTTAGTCCTGAAAAAGCCCCCTAGTACCTCAGCCCACCCCACAACCCTGCCAGTCAGAAGACTGGCATCAACTCATTGGCAAGATGGCTAATTTTTAAATGCTTTTGTTTCCTGGTCCCCAGATATCACCTCCTCAGCCCTCTCTCCTTCACCTCCCCCTCCCTTAGTTTGCACAAAAACACCATTTGTGGGCGCGAATCTCCCAACCCTGGCACTGAGCCACACAGTGAAGTAATTGCGCAATTAGAGCTTAATTGCTGGATTTAATTTCGGGCTTTTTTTTCCTCCTTTGCGTCTCAATTGTTAAAAATGTGCAGTTCCCGCCTTCGAATGTCTGATGAGTTCCTTGGGTCTGCCCCAGGAAGGGGTGTGCTTGGTGCTGAGGAAGGGAGTGGCAAATACAGCTGGCTGGATTTTGCATCTCAAAGGGAATTTGCGACTCAACCTGCCCTGTAGGTGGCTGAAAGCCAGCTGGGAGGGGGAGATTAACTCTGAGATGTGGTGGCAAAGGGATTTTCCCTTGGAACTCAGATTTTCAGTGACCTTCAACAAATGCCACGCCTGCATTTAGCAGATGTATGGCAGATCGTTGCATTAGCCGTTCACTGAGGACACACTGAGTGCAATGCACATGAAGCCAAGTGGTGCCATTGAAATCCTCAGAACAACCCTGCCACCGGAGGGCAGCTAGCTACTTCTTTATACATGAGGAAACTGAGGCTCAGAGAGGTTCAGCAGATTGCCCTAGGTCACACAGCCAGTTAGTGTTAGAGATGGAATGTGAAGGCAGGAGCTAGTTTTTTTCTTTTTTCTTGTTTTAACAGCTTCACTGAGGTCTAATTTCTATACAATGAAATTCACCCATTGTAAGGATACAATTCTATGACTTTTATTAAATTTGTAGGCTTCTGCAGCTCTCACCACAATTCACTTTCAAAACATCTCCATCACCTCAAAAAGTTATCTTATTAATTCCCACTTCCAATTCCAGCCCTAAACAATTACTTTTTTCTTTTGAAACAGAGTCTCGATCTGTTGCCCAAGCTGGAGTGCAGTGGCGTGATCTCGGCTCACTGCAACCTCCGCCTCCTGGGTTCAAGCGATTGTGCCTCAGCCTCCTGAGTAGCTGGGATTACAGGCATGCACCACCATGCCTGGCTAATTTTTTGTATTTTTAGTTGACGGGGTTTCACCATGTTGGCCAGGCTGGTCTCAAACTCCTGAACTGAGGTGATCCACCCACTCAGCCCCCCAAAGTAGTAGGATTACAGGCGTGAGCCACCACACCCAGCCAACAACTACTGGTCTGCTTTCTGACACTATAGATTTGCCATTTCTAGACAATCCGTATAAGTGGAATCAATTATACAACATGCACTCATCTTTTGCATCTAACATCTTTCACTTAGCATTATATATTGGGGGTTCACCCATGTCATAGCAGGCGTCACTAGTTCATTTATTTTTAGTGCCAAATAGTATCCCATCAAAAGACTACATCACATTTTCTTTACCCATTTTCCAGTGAATGGATGTTTGAATAGTTTCCAGTTTAGGGAGGAGCTATCTTTTTCCATCCTCCTCTCCCCAAAGGGCCTAGCACAGTAGCCACTCCAGGAAAGAATCAATATGAAAAATGAGAGGATGGGTTCACTTCCCACTTTTCCTGCTCAAGAGTAGTGAGGTTCCTGCAACTCCATGTCCTCCACACACCTCTCTGATCTGTCCATACTTCATTCAGGCAGCCCTTCTCCAAGCCTCTCAATAGGCGCTTTTACCAGCACCCTCCTTCTGTGCCCTGGGAAGGCAAGACCGGCCAGCCCCACAGCCTCCAGCTGGCTCAAGGACCTGGCCCCTTCCTGCCTTCAACACACACTGCTGATGGACACCTCGAGGGGCAACAGGAACTTGAGTGCCATCGACAGCAGAAGCTCTGGGAATGGGTATTTATCCACACACTGGGTTCAGTGTTCCTAAGGTAGAGCCTCCAAGTCTTGCTCTTTCTGTATTTATGGCACAATCCTGAATGCTAGAACTTTGGGGGGTTCACTAGTTAGAATGTGCACCTCAGGAATCATGCTTCTCACTCAGCCTCCTTTTGCCCTTGCTCTTGTCACTTTTGGAGTGGCAAGTCTCATGCCTAACCATGTTCTCTCATTCCTTCTCATGAGCCTGAATCCTTCCCATGAGCCTCGTGTGGCTCAGCAAACAAGCACCAGCTTGAGTCTATACCAGGGTCTGCAAACTACAGCCCACAGCCAAATCCAGCCTGCTGCCTGGTTTTGAACAGCCTGTGAGCCAAAAATGGTTCTTACCATGTTTTAATAATTGGGGGAAAATCAAAAGAAAAATGGTATTTCACACATGAAACGTGCATGTAATTCAAATTTTGATATTGATAAATAAAGCTTTTTTGGAACACAGCCATGTTCATTCTTTTGTGTATTATATGTGGAGTAGTCGTGACAGAGACTCTATAGCCTTTAAAAGAAAATGATAACCTCTGGTCTATACCATTGCGACTTACCTCTCAAAACAACTTTATAGCCCATTTTCTTTCATAGCCCACTTTTCCAACCATCTGACAGATGCCCTCATAATGGTCAGCTCCTCTTTCGTGCTGAATGGAATTCCAGCTCTAGCCCATCAATATCACACCCCGCCATTCAACACGGTAGGTTCTGACAGGACATGGATTTGCTCAAGCCTTTGCCTCCATCCCAGCCAGCAGTAGGAAAGGCACAGAGACAGAGTGGGAGCTTTGGATTGAGACTGCCTGGGTACGAATCCTGGCATCTCTATTCTCCACCTCCATGAGCCTCACTCAGTTCCTGCTATAGAAATGGGGAATACAGTTGAGTAACCTGACCCTAGAAATCCAAACTTCAACTGTTCCAATGAGCAATCCCTTTGGGCATCATGTTGATGCTCACGCAGTTTCAAATTTTGGAGAATTTCAGATTTCAGATTTTTCACATTAGGGATGCTGAACCAGGAAGTATAATGCAGTGTTTCAAAATCAAAAAAAATATGAAACACTTCTGGTCCCAGGCATTTTGGATAAGGGATACTCAACCTGTGGTAATAATAGCCACCGCATCAGGTGGATATGAGCATTAAATGAAAGGATACTGGTACTGGGCTTGGCACAGTGCCCATCCTACAATACACATTCAATAAACCAGACAAAAATGTGATCCCTAAACCTGGTAAGTATTGATTCAGGAGCATTTCTTGGAGGCCAATCTCATTTCTCCAGTTCTGTTAACTCCTTTTCCTCTCTTCTCTCACCTGCCATCCAGTTCCTGCCATTTCCTTAAATGTTATTAACAGCTTCACATGTGCCCTTTGCTGCCACTTAAAATGTACCTTAATTTCTCCAACTGCGAAATGGAGATAAAGTCTCCTCCCAACCTACTTGACAGAGCTGCTGAGCAAATGCGTCAAGGGATAAGGTGTACAGAATCAGTTTGCAAAGTGCAATACTCTGTGCGAGTATTACTTATGATGTTTAGTACCTTTGAAACAAAGGATATTTGGAGTGGACTGTGGGTTAAATTGCATCCCCTTGAAAGACATGTTCAAGTTTCATTACCTGTAAAGGTGAGCTTATTTGGAAATAGGGTCTTTGCAAATGTATTCATATTCAGATGAGGTCACACTGGATTTGGGTAAGTCCTAAACCCAATGATTGGTGTGTTTTTGGTTTTTGTTTCTTGGGGTGATTTTTTTTTTTTTTGAGATGGAGTTTCCCTCTTGTTGACTAGGCTGGAGTGCAATGGCCCAATCTCAGCTCACTGCAACTTCCGCCTCCCAGGTTCAAGCAATTCTCCTGCCTCAGCCTCCCAAGCAGCTGGGATTACAGGCATGTGCCATCACTCCCAGCTAATTTTGTATTTTTAGTAGAGACGGGGTTTCACCATGTTGCCCAGGCTTGTCTCAAACTCCTGACCTCAGGCCATCCATCCACCTCAGCCTCCCAAAGTGCCGGGATTACAGGCATGAGCCACCAAGCCCAGCCAGTGTTCTCACAAGAGGGGGGAGCTTGGACACAGACACAGAGGGAAGTGCACCATATGACAACAAAGGCGGAAACTGGAATAATGCAGCTGTAGGCTGAGTAACACCAAGAATTGCCAGGAGCCACCAGAAGCTCTAAGAGGCAAGGAAGGTTCCCTTGAGCCCTCAGAGGGAGCATAGCTCTGCCAGCACCTTGACTTGGAATTTCTGGCCTCCAGAACTGAGAGAGAATCAATTTCTATCGTTTTATGCCACCCAGTTTGTGGTTATTTGTTACAGCAGCCCCAGGAGAGTAGCACAAAGTGCAAAGTCCCTGTTACCAGTCAAGCCTCCCAGAGCTCCCACGGTGGTCCTCATGCTCTTTACCCTGACAAGCCACCTCTTTGACCAGTTCCCCCTCATACCAGCCCCCAGCCCACACTCTGCCACCAGTATATCCTGTTCATGTTTTCTTCCACCCAATATCGCGTCTGTCACCCACTTGCTGGCGTGCAAACACAAGGCAGCATGCTACACTCTGACCTCACCATGGCAGATGCCAGGCAGCACAGTCGCTGACATTGGCAGGCACCATGCCAAAGGTTTGTGTTTGAGCAAAGCCCTCCTTGCTGGTGGCTCGTGTTCAGTTGCTAAGCAGAAAAGGGGGAAAAAAAACCTGTTACAATTAGGGATGAGCTTCTGCACGGTCTGAGGCCTCATCAAGCCCTGAAGAAAATGATTAATTACTCCTGAGGTCCCCGGAGCTCAAGCTCACCTGCTATTAATGAAACCCACCCCAAAATGGGCTCAGATGAGGGAGACTTGCCTTTTTTTTTTTAAATTAAAAAAAAAAACAGTAGAAGAAAATATCCACCCACTTCCCCTGGCCTTTAATCAGGACTCAGTGCTCCCTGGGTAGACTGTTCACCCCCTGCCTTTGCTATATTCTATTCCTTTCTCTGAGAATGCCCTTCCCCAGTTCCAAATATGAACCAGCTCCAGTGCCTCCTCCCCTATGATGCCTTGCAGAATCAATTCCAGCCAGGGTGGCTTCATGGGCCTGTGACCTGTACAGTCACATGAGCCTCCACACTTGGAAGGACTCCAAGTTAATGCTCTAATCGTCTGCTGTCACCAACTTGAAATTTGTAACCATTTTTGAGCTGGCTGTGTTGAATTTTCCATTAGTCAGAGCAATCTCTTCTCTGGACCCTAACAGAATGCTATTTACCTGTACATCTCTTTATTATGCACTCAAGGAACATTTATTAAGCACCAGTTAGGGTGTAAGACCCTGTTCTAGGCAATGGTGATTTGGCAACAAACAGGACAGTTCCAACCCTGCTCTTATGGACCTAACAGTCTAGTGTGAGGGAGATGCAATAGACACATTAAATACAATAAAGGAAGATTAGAAATCCTCTCACTTCCTTAAAGTAATCATCTGTTTCTACCTGTACATTGATTTTTTTTTTTTTTTTTTTTTGAGATAGGGTCTCTGTTGCCCATGCTCAAGGGCAGTAGCACAATCTCTGCTCACTGCAACCTCCGCCTCTCAGGTTCAAGCAACTCTCCCACCTCAGCCTCCCAAGGCTGGGGCTACAGACACAAGCCACCACGCCCAGCTAAGTTTTGTATTTTTTGGTAGAGATGGGGTTTCACCACGCTGGCCAGGAGTCTCAAACTCTGACCTCAAGCCTCCCAAAGTGCTGGGATTACAGGCATGAGCCACCACGCCCAGCCTTGTATGCTGATTTCTATACACTTGCTCCTCCTCCAATAAACACCAAAATCCCCAAGCTGACCTGTGGGGCCTGTGAGGTCTGGCACCCACTTTCCCTGCTCCCAGGTTTACCTCGTTTTTCCCTGATTCTCTCCAGACCTCTTTCAGTCTCCTACACACTCTTGTCAGAGGCCTTTGCATACACAGTTCCTTCTGCCTAAAGTGCTCTTCACTTAATAAACTCTTATGCACATTTCAGGTCTCAGAGCCAACATCGCTACCTCCAGGAAGCCTTCCTGAATGGCCCTGACTCCTCTACATCCTACCCAACCCTAGCACCCCACCCATCACTTTATATGTGTGTGGTTAATGGATTAATGTGCACCTCCTCCATTGGACTGGGCCCTGCTGGAGCTGAGACTTCTGCTTTGCTTCCTGTTTGTATTAGTCCATTCTCATACCGCTATAAAGACATACCCCAGACTGGTTGATTTATAAAGGAAAGAGGTTTAATTGACTCACAGTTCCACATGGCTGGGGAGGCCTCAGGAAACATATAATCATGGCAGAAGGTGAAGAGACTCGTCTAACATGGCAGCAGGCCAGAGAGAGCAAGTGTGTATGTAGGAGGAACGTCAATCACTTAGAAGACCATCACATCTTGTGAGAACTCACTATCACGGGAATACCACAGGGGAAACCACTCCCATGATCTAATCACCTCCCACCAGGTTCTGTCCTTGACACGTGGAGATCACGGGGATTACAATTTAAGATGAAAGTTGGGTGGGGACACAGCGCCAAACCAGATTGCTATTGTGCCTCCAGCTCTTAACCGTGGAACACAGAAAATGCCTGATTAACACATATTGAACTTAGCCAGCAAGAAATAAGATAGGTTCCTGATGAGACCAGGACTCAGCCCTCAAGGCATTTGGCAATGACTGAGTAAGCGATTAAATAAAGGATTACCCATAAAGAAAAGCACCTGCCCTGCTTTCTGCAACTCCCAAATTCCTCTGAGTCCCCCTTTTCCCCAGAGGTTTTTGCCGTCTGTTAGTCCCACTCAGCTGCTCTCCCCAACCCCTGTGTGGAATGTGGGGAAGGTAAAGCTCACCCCAAGGCCTGCCAAAGATCCCCAATAAGGAGGAGGTTCCTGAAAAGACTCTGAAGCCCTGAACCTCATACATGGCTCAGCAGACATGGCAGGGAGTTCTGCAGCCCACTACTCACTGTTAATACAGACGCACAGGCACACACACACACAGCAACTCCTCAGAGTTTGCTTCATCTGCTTCATCCATACCAGCATGTTCTGAGTGGAGCTATCCATCTAAGGGTCTACTCAGGAAAGTTTGGCCCTGGGAATCTCATTACAGCTATGAAAATGGACGACTAGAAAAGTGCCTTTAGGTGCAATTCCAGTGCCTGAAAACTGTACCTGGTGCAGATATGCCGTATGTGTGGATACAAATCAAATGTTCCTGAAATTGAATGAAGGTAGGATGGCCATACATCTAATAAATGGGTGCACATAACACAAACACAAACGCATATGTGTGTGCACAAGTAATTTTCTCTATAGATAGTTGCTTATCTGCTTCCCACCTGCCCATTCCTCCTACCAAAGTTGGCATGACCCTCAAGCCCCGAATAGACAGGGGAACATGATAGCCTACACTGACAATAGACAAGATTCCCAAAGGTGAATCTACTGGAGAATCAATAGCATAGAACCAGATGTGTGGCATGCACCTGTAATCCTAGCTACTCGAGAGGCTGAGTCCAGAGGATCGCTTGAGCCCAGGAGTTTTAGGCTGCAGTGAACTGTGATGGAGCCACTGCATTCCAGCCTGGACTACTAAGCAAGATCTCATCTCTAAAAAAGTCGGGGAGAGAAGAAATAGTGAGATGAGCATATTGGACTTATTTTTCTCCCCATTCCTCACCCCTAAACAAATGGAACCAAGAACTGTAGAGATAAGTTTCAGCTCAATCCAAAAGCAGGATGGAGTGGATCACCTCTTAGTAGTGAGTTTGACATCCCAGAAGGTAGCCATCTCTGGGACAGGCAAATAGTCAAATGGGTTCTTGCAGTGGACTTTCAGGATTGTGTAGGGTATTGGATTATAAGGTCCTACAACTTTAATAAATATAATACAAATGCACCTGGCTTTTTAGAAGTTGTATTAGTTAGAAAATTTTTGCAATCTATTCACCTGACAAAGGTCTAATACTCAGAGTCTATAAGGAACTTAAAGAAATTAACAAGAAAAAAAACAACCCCATTAAAAAGTGAGCAAAGGACATGAACAGACACTTCTCAAAAGAAGATATACGTGTAGCCAACAAACATGAAAAAAAAGCTCGACATCATTGATCATTAGAGAAATGCAAATCAAAACCACAATGAGATACCATCTCAAGCCAGTCAGCATGGCCATTATTAAAAAGTCAAAAACAA
>CAUYLG010056693.1:0-19572 GCA_963573385.1 Cacajao melanocephalus
AAAAAAAAAAAAAAAAAAAAAAAAAAAAAAAGTAAGTAACCCATGCAAGGTCACACATTTGGTAACAGGCAGGGCCAGAATAATTAGCCAGTTTAAGGTTGGAGTTCATACCCATCACCACATATGATAAAGCACCTTGTAGAACAACCAACGAGTCTGGACTATGACCAGAGGCAAGTCTGACAGATGAAAGAGTCTGAGAAAGTAACAAAATTATTTCAAAAGTGAACGTTTCAGGCCAAGCACAGTGGCTCATGCCTTTTGGAGGCCAAGGCAGGCAGACTGCTTGAGCCCAGGAGTTTGAGACCAGGTTGGACAACATGGCAAAACCCTGTCTCTACAAAAATATAAAAACCTAACTGAGTGTTGTGGTGTGCACACATGTAGTCCCAGCTACTAGGGAGGCTGAGGTGGGAGGATCACCTGAGCCTGCGAGGTCAATGCTGCAGTGAGCAGTGATCACACCACTGCACTCCAGCCTGTGTGACACAGTGAGACCCTGTCTCAAAACAAAGAAGTTACTATTTCATACTGCCCCAAAATAGGGTCCCCATCCTGCTTTCTTATCTAAGTGACAGGCCCCATCACTCACCCAGGTTTTCCCAAGCCACCCATGTTCAAACTGCTACCAAATCCTTGAGGCCACCTTCCAGACTGACCAGGGGAGCTTTCCAGAATGCACATCTAATCGTGTCATACATGGCTTCATACACTGAAAGCATGCATGTCAAAGTATAAATGAAAGTACACTCTAAATGGTGAAGATACGACCTGTGAATCATATCTCAAAAAAGATGTTTAAAAGAAAAGTCCCTCCCTGTCATCCAGCTACCTCTACAGAGTCTTCAAGATTCTCACATCACATCCTCCAGGAATCGCCCCTTGGGCCCTTCAACACCCTGGTCTCTCACTCAACCAGTGTGGACTCTCTTCTTAGGTGCTCTCATAACGCTCTGATGCTCTCCACAGCAGTACTTAGCAGGCTTTCCCAGTTCCTGTTTCTTCTGTCTTACTCATTGTGCAGGAAAGAGTTAACATAACGGGCCCAAGGCTACTCTCTCGAGAGGGGCCTGCTTTCAAGGCTGGCCCCTGGCTGGCCTCCGGGAACCTGGATGTCAGAAGTGTTCCCACCATTCCCTAATGGACAAGGTTGGTTCACTGTGCCTCTACTGTTTGTGTAAACATGGTTTGTGCTGAAAACCCGCCTTTCCTGGAGTTCTGGTCTGTGCCAGGCAGAGGATGCCTACAGGAGCAGACCTAAGCAAAAGCTTTAGGCACTGAGCCTCCGGTGAGCCTGAACAGAAGCGTCGCACAGAGCTGGCTGCGTTTTCGTCGCTGAGGATCACACAGTGTGCTGTGTGCGGCCCCTACGGGGGAGACGGAGCACCCAGAAGCTGGCGCGCGGCTTCCTCCATGCTCCGCCTGCGTCTTCTCCTTTCCCGTCTGCCAGCCGGGCTGTGTATCCTCGCTACGGCTGCAGGGCGTCCTGCACATGAGGAAGGACAACCTGACTCCGAGTCCCAGGAGTCCTTCAGGTGATCTCCAAACGTTGGGGTTGCCTTGGGGACTCCCAACACACGATGCCATTAGCTCCTTCAAAGCTTTACCTTTCTATACCTGCAGTCCAACACAGAACTTGGCACAAGTATAAACCCTCAATGAAACCCTGATGAACGAATAAATGTAAGTTAAAGAACAAATAAATATATTTTAGAAAGATGGTAAAATTAAAGACCATTTAGAAGCCAAGACACTGTAAGAAGAAAAAGCAGGCATCAGAAGGAGACTCACCTTTGGATGACTGTATTCTCAGCAGAATGTCGGTTATCACTGCCTTTTTCTCCCTGACAGTTGAGGTTAGATATTCATGGTCCAGGAGTTCAAGAAAGAGACGAAGTTCAACTATTAACTCTTCCATTGCTGACAACGAAAGAGAGGAAGGGTACTATCAGGCCCAGTGATTTGCAAATGTCAAAATATGAATGCTGAGTCTTACTTGAAGCATTTCATGTTTAGCTTAAACATTGAATACAGTATTCTGACCTGAAAAACAAGTTTGCTGAAAGCAGGTCCACTAGAAGATTCACGCATCTTCTTATTAACAAATGCACTACTCCTTTGCTTCTGCTTTGAGGCAGTAAAATTCAACTGGGAGAAGCTCCAAAGCCAGGCTGCCAACAGATGGTGTCCCAACCCAAAAGCCTGACATCATCATTTGGTGTCAATTCCATAGTATTAAATTTCTGTGTCAAGAAGGAGATGGGAGTTTAAAATGCCAAAGAGTTTTCTAATAACCGCTAGGGCATGGTTTCAGAAACTCAACGCCCCGTCCAGTCCTCTGCCTTTGTAAAGCTGGCCCCACCCCAGGACAACAGCGAACATGTTTATGCAGTTAGCACAAAGGATCCCAGATGCTGAGGACGGCGTAAATCAAAGTTCAGGTGCTGACTTCCCACCATGTCTTTTCCTTCTAGGATGATGGCAGACTTTTCCTCTGATATCCACAAGACCGGAATGCTGGCTTATGTCAGCAATTTGTAAATGATGTTAGCCTCTGGGGATGTGAAGTCCTTCTTCAGGGAGCCCGCAAGGCCCGAGACTCAAACTATTTTCATAATGCTAAGACATTATTCACCTTTTTCCTGCATTAATGGTGGAAATGCAAGGGTAAAACTGCTAGCATCTTAGCATAAATCAAGGCAGTGACACCAAACAATCCTAGTGGTCATGATATCCTTCACCATACACTCATAGTTAAAAAAAAAAAGTTACTTGGGTTGGTCGCCGTGGCTCATGCCTATAATCCCAGCACTTTGGGAGACTGAAGCAGACAGATCACCTGAGGTCGGGAGTTCGAAACCAGCCTGGCCAACATGGTCATCTCTACTAAAAATACAAAAATTAGCCAGGCATGGTAGCGCATCCCTGTAATCCCAGCTACTCAGGAGGCTGAGGCACGAAAATCACTTGAACCTGGGAGGCGAAGGTTGCAGTGAGCCAAGATCGTGCCACTGCACTCCAGCCTTTGTGACATGGTGAACCCTCAAAAAAAAAAAAAAAAAAAAAAAAAAGCCACCTTCACTTAGGAAGGTCTTTGATGAAGCAGTAAAAACTCATGGCTTTTATTAAATGTCAGCCTTTCAAGATACACCTTTTTAACATCCCACTGAATGGCACGGGAAGCACACAGAAGCCTTCTGCACACGAAGTGTGACGGTCGTCTAGAGAAGAATCACTCTTGTGAGCGTCTGAGTTGCCAGCCACCCAAAGCCACTTGCTACACACAGCACTATCTTTACTTGAGACAGTGAATGGCAGGCAAACTGCAACGACTTGGACGTGAGTCCCTGGCAGACATGCTCTCAAGAATGAGCACACGGGCTCATCATTTCAAGGTCAACAACTGACAGCATTTGTGGCCAGGAATAAAAGTGGAGATTCCAAGTGAAAAGAAGAATTTGTGAAACTTTGTATCCACCCCGTAAGAGCTTATTGCCTTCTAATACGTGAGGCTTTTCTAATGAGATCAGCGGTGACATTAACAAATGTGATCTATGTGACTTATATTGCATGTTATATGTTGACATTTATTTGGAAGAGCTGCACAACTCAGTGGACCATGATGCTATGACATCATATATGGGTAAAAAGATCCACCTAAAGTGAAAAATAAACTAAAATATTCTAATGTAACAGAGGACGGCACAGCTTCAGATGCCACATCACAACTAACCAACCCTTAGGAAACTACCACTTGTCAAGTTTTGGTGTAGTATCAAAGAAGAATATCTACATCTGAAAAACGTCCCAACTGCGCATCTGTGGGAGGTCAGATCTTCTCCATGGACTTCCACTATCTTGTCTCGCACAGTCTGAGTGAAGAGGTAAATACGACAATCAGCTATCTTCTAAGCCAGATACTAAAGATACCTGCGAAAATCTAAAACAATGCTACTCTTCTAATTATATTTTCCTAAATGCAGTTACTTTTCATAAATATATGTTATTTATGTTAACATAATGGGTTTATGGATATTTTAATGAATATCTTAAAATTTGCCAATTTTAATTCTAATGTGGTAAGTACCTACAGACATAATCATAAATTAAAGTTCTTTAAGGTCTTCAAAATATATTTTGAGACCAAAAAGTGTGAGATCTGCTGATACCGGCAATTACTTTAAGTTCTTCATTCATTTATTCATCACTTATCCGTTATCAGTCGTACAGGTCATGTGTCTCGACTGACAAAAGCATAATGAAAATGAGTCATTCAAAAAACCTAAGCAAAAACGTCTGAGAGCCTCCGGTCTGTTTCCACAATCCAAATCTATTATTCTGTAAGTCTACAACAACCTTGAGGATTAAAGACCTGCACCGAGGCTGCCGTGTATGACCGCCAAAGCTCTCATAATTTTAGGCAAGGGGGCAGAGAAATGGTAGAAGAGCTTAAAGTAGGTGGATGTGGCACCTGTGGTTCACTCTTCCCAGCTGGGCAGTTTTCCCTTCTGTGAAATGAAGAAGTTGGATTAAGTCACCTTTCATTAAGGTCTTTTTTATTAACCAAACAATTTCTTGATTCTAAGCAATCTCATCTATACTTTAAAAATGGACCAGGCAAGTTGGCTCACGCCTGTAATCCCAGCACCGTGGGAGGCTGAGGCGGGAGGATCACTTGAGCCCAGGAGTTCGGGGCTGCCGTGAGCCATGACTGAGTCACTGCACTCCAGCCTGGGTGACAGAGTGAGACCCTGATTCTCAAAAAAAAGGGGAGCGGGGGCTGATAGCATTATTCAAAATAGTCAAAGGTAGAAAACGAATGACGAATAGCTAAATGAAATGTGGTATACACATACAATGACGTATGATTCATCCATAAAAAGGATTAAAATTCAGTTACATGCTACAACACGGACAAACCCTGAAAACATTATGTTAAAATAGACAAAAAGCAGCAAATATATGAGTCTACTTACATGAAGTACTTAGAGTAGTCAAATTCATAGAGACAGAAAGTACAACAGTGTTACCCGGACTAGAGGTGGGGGAGAATGTAGGGTTATTATTTAATGGGGTTCAGAGTTAACACTTTGGGATGATGAAAATGTCCTAGAAATGAAGAGTGAATCTACCTAATGACACTAAATTTTATACTCAAAAAGGTAAAATGTATGCTATGCTTTTTTTTTTTTTTTTTTTGAGACAGAGGCTCACTCTGTCACCAGGCTGCAGTACAGTGACATGATCTTGGCTCACTGCAACCTCTGCCCCCCGGGTTCAAGCGATTCTCCTGCCTCAGTCTCCCAAGTAGCTGGGACTACAGGTGCGCGTCACCATGCCCAGCTAATTTTTGTATTTTTAGTAGAGACGGGGTTTTATTGTGTTGGCCAGGATGGTCTCAATCTCCTGACCTCGTGATCCGCCCTCCTTGACCTCCCAAAGTGCTGGGATTACAGGCGTGAGCCACCGCACTTAGCCAGCTATGCACATTTAATTTAAAAAGGAAAGAGATTTCACTTGCATTCCACCTAACAGCATCAAAATATCTGAAGACGACCTAAGGATGCATCTATCCTAACTCATCACCTAAAACCTGAGCTCCCTTTATAGTGCGACCAGGCCTCTGGGCAAAACCCTCCAAAGGCTGGGAGTTTGTCGTGGCCACAGCCAAGGTACCTGTCCATCCTCCCCTGTGAGAACAGCAGCCTCAACCACAAGGGCGACTTTCAGCAGCCACTGCTCCACTGCAAGGCCCTGCACGCCGCCTACCACTACTAGGTCGTGGTTCACTGAAACACCCTATCCCCAAGCGGGTCCATCAGGTCTTCATTCCTCTTTCGCTTGAAGACTAAGAAATATGATTCTGTTGGGATGATCTCTCAAACTGAAAATGCGGAAACGCAGCAGCCAGCGCAAGTGCAAGGACAGAAGCCAGCCCGGAGGAAGAACACAGGCGACACCCTCATAAGCTGGCACACTCAGGCGGCAGCCCCACGAGACAAAGTGTCTCCCAGACGCCGACCACGCTCCTGAGACTTTCCTGGGCCTACTGTTAGCTACTCGGGAAATTGGGCTGCACCTGAATGCCACAAAATATTTGTATCCTTCTAATAAATTTTCATTTCATTATGTTGTTAAGCTAATCTGTGTGGTTTTCTGTTCACCTGAAACTGCAACCACAGGATTCTCAACACACAGCTCTCTCAGCGCCTCAGAAAGCAAAACACTCCCATAGCAGAGAGTTGCAACTGTTGCAAAGTCTCTCCTTTTTGGGACCTTCACAGACTGAATTAACCATGTTTTCTACGTGACAGTCTTTCCAAACGCTTAATACTCATCTCCTCTTTCTTCCCGCCTTCTCTAATCAAACACCCCAGCTGGCTCCTCCTCACTGAAGTCTTCCCTAATTACCAAAATCCGCTCCTGGTTTAGCAGCTGTACTGATTACTGGATACCTAGTGATCTTAAGGTTTATTTGGTTTTTGTGGGGATTTTTTCCCTCAAGGTAGCTAGTCAACTGCTTCAAGGCAGGTTTCACGCTGTGTTTATCTCCAAATACCTGACAGCAGCCAGCAGTACAGTTTGCACAGAAAGCATGCAAATGTTACCGAATGAATGACTTCTAGAGGAGGAGGATGACCACCTTCGGACAACCCATCCTATGAAAGGCACTGTGCTGGGCCTCTGCATGTGATGCCTCATTTGATTCCCAGAAGAACGCAGAGAAGATGCACTGCGCCCCATGTACAGCAGAGAACAAGAACTCCAGGGTCAGCTTTTAGTTTGCTTGCTTTTCTTTAAGCAAATCCTCACAAAGTCACAAGTGCCAGGCACTGCTCTAGGCCCACTACACATATGAGCACATATGACATTGCTAGGAGGCAGGGACTGTTATCCCCATTTTGCAGGTTAGAAAACAGACACAGAAGGCTGCCTAGCGTCACCAAGCCTCCCCAGTTGACAATTTGCTCACAGTCATATAGCTAGAACATAATAACACAGTGAGAATCTGAACTCCAAAAGCCCAGCTTTGACCATTTCATAATAATTCTATAATAATAATTATAATAATGATAACAATATAGATCGTTTTCAGAGATAACCCTACTCTGGTGGGCTGTTATGCCCACGTTGTATTCAAAAAGAGCAATAGTGTGACCAAGTAAAATTAATCTAGTCCTAGAAAAAATCAGGAAAATGAACAAGAACTGTCAACACAGACTACAGAGAAGCCTCCCAGAGCAGCACAATGCTCCCCACCTCACCAGTTCCCAGGATGCAGGTACGGCTCCTGGTGCATCTCTGTATTCGCTCCAGTGCCTGACTATGTTCAACATAAACCCGGCGCTCAGATCATGCACACAGAAGCAGGGAGCACAAACACACATGGCTGGTGGACATGCTGTACCAAAAGCTCACTCCAGCGCCAAAGCAAGAAGGAAAGGAGTTCTTCCAACCAATTCTCCATGTTAAACTTTTAATATAAGCATGTCTTTCCCCTTAAGATCTAAGGGTAATAACCCGCACACACTCTGGAGATTTTCCTATAAATGAAGGTCTGGTGAACTATGTGTGCCTGAGCAGGAAGTGGCATCATACTACCCCAGTCTGTGGACGTGCGGCAGGTGTGACACACCCACATCTCCTCTCCGCCTCCAGAGCCGCTGCTGTTTCTCATCAGCAGTGCTCTCTGGAAGATCCAGGAGTCCAGGCATTGGGATCAGGTTTCCACGGAAGTATTCTGAGAGTGGCCTTCCCCTTAAGCTACCCCAGACGTATCTTCAGCAACCACCCTTTCCACTGCTCGACACAGGCTCTATCCTATCAGGAGGAGGAACTGCTTCTCCCAGTCAAGAACAACACGTGCCCTTGTCTTCCTCCAGCACCTCCAGCCAAATCTCCCTTTACAATAGAGACTCTCCTATTTCTCCGGTAAAGTACTGTGGCCTCTGCAGCTGCTTAGCGATGTTTAATGGATACCGCTGGCTACCGTTGAGTACTGACCATGTACCAGGCAATACGCTAAGTGCTTTGTAGACATCTTGACTCATCTTCATAACCTTTCAAGATAGGCACTGTTTTCACCACTTTACAAGTGGAGAAATTGGTACTAAGAAAGGTTACATTTTTGCCTAAGGTCACACAGTTAAAAATAAGAGCCAGAATGGACATCAGAACCAGCTGTCACTACTTTTTATAGCTTAACATCGACTCTAAATTTTGCTCCCGGTGGAAGAAGCTCCTAACGTCTCTTACGTCACATCCCTCGTAGGTTACATTCAAATAACCTGTCTCCCACAACACAGGACCGGCCATTTACACAATTATTTCCCTCAAGGTCATTACTCAAATTGTATTCGACATGATTATTTTACTGATAGTTTCTTACATTAAAAAATGAAATCTGTGAATTGGAAGAACAGCTGTAGACAGTTCACCCAACTTCCTCAATTTACTGAGGAAAAACTGAGGCTCAGAGAACTGAAAAGACTGAAGCAAGGGCACAGCCCGCTCACCTCTCCCTTCTGCACAGCCCAAAAGAGTGGCCAGAGGGTTCTGCACACGGGACAACAACTAGTTACATTCCAATATCCACAAAGACGTACGCATTTTCTCTCATCTGAGCCTCGCAATCTTGTCATCATTTAAATATTACAGACTTTAGAAATAAAATGAAGCCAAGGCAGACAGCTAAGAAGGGCCATATCCACACCTGAACCACCTCCTGTGTTCAACACCCCAGCCCTGACACCTGCTATCCTGTCCTGGACAGAATGGCGAGGTCACTGAACGGACTGGCATCATGGACACAGGAATCAATCTCTGAATTCCAGAGAAAAAAAATTTTCCCCAAACACCCACACCACACCACACCAAAGACCTGACCATAGAATTCAGCATTCCCAAAGCAATTGGAAAACTACCTGGGGGCATTTCTGGATATACTTTATGCATTTACTCCCTTCTTCCTGGCAAAGCCTTCTTCAGACTAATTAATCCTCTCTCCCTTTTTTGTTGCTGTTGTTTATGAGACAGGGTCTCTCTCTGTTGCCCAGGCTACAGTGCAACACAGTGCAATCACATATCACAGCTCAGCCTCCCAAGCAGCTGGGACTGCAGACACGCACCACCACGCCCGACTAATTTTTTAAATTTTTGGTAGAGACAGGGTCTCACTATTTGCCAGACTGGTCTTGAACTCCTGGGCTAAACTGATCTGCCTGCCTCAGCCTCTAAAAGTGCTGGGATTCCAGGAGTGCGCCCCACACCCACCCTTTCTGCTTTCTCTCACTTGAGTAGCGTATCCCATAGTCCTAAATAAGCAAGGAAAAGAAGAAGAACTAGACATCCCAGGAGACAAAGAATTCAACACAGCAAAGGCACTTCCTGTGTAACCAATCCCTTCTACTCACAGCAAATCTCTGGCTCAGACTGGGCAGTGAGTTCATTTATTTCAACAAAATAAAAGAAGTGGCTTATGGTTTGTGGGAACCAAAACAACTTTAAAGGAATTTTCTTTATTTACCTTCATGACTCAGTCATGGATTTGAAAACTAGGAGGGACCCTGGAGCCCAAAGGCCTTTATTTCACAAGTGTGGTAACTGAGGCCCAGAGAAGAAAAGCAGCCTGAAGTCACAATGCATTTGGTAAAGGGGTGAGAACCAGGAACAGGGTGACCAAACCGCTGGTCAAAGAGTTCCATACTGCGCACAGCACTATCTTCCTCACACAGGGCCTGCAAGGCCTAAGCCCCTCTCTGCCTCAGCTCTCCTAGAAAACCAAAGAAAGGAATGTCTCCTGTGACTGGCTCTGAGAAAACACTATTAACTACCCGTCACTTCCCGCGGCATCTCGGAAACACAGGGAAAGTTGCCATGGGGGACAGACTCCACAGACGCTGCCACATCCACATTCCCCACAGGCTTCTCACTTCACTGATGTGCAAAACACCTATTTGCATTCGGAATTATACTCAAGTGCCTTGCTACAACCAAGACAGTTGCTGATGGCCTTTTTATTTCCTTTATATTTTTATCTGCGATCCTTCCCATATGGTTCTTCCCTTCAAATTTCTAACCCAGTGCAGAAGCTCCCAGGACCTAGACCTAGGCAACTCCCCATTATCTAGTCTAAACTGGGGGGTGGAACAGTATCTGCACCTCCCTAATTCTCCCGTGCCCTCTGTACGTCCTCCAGCTCCCGACTAGTCTACAGCACTCATCCCCCAGCACTCCAACCTGCTGGCCCTCATAGGGTGGCCCTCTGATAGCACCCTCCACCTGAGCCAAGTCTACCTCCCCTACCAGGCACCCCCACACGGCATACCCTCCCTGACCTCTCCCCACCCCTGTGAATTCTGCCAATGCCAATGAGCACAGCTCACGTCCCACCATCTTGGGATGATCATTCTGTCCCTGTCAGTGCCACTCATTTGGCCCTCATCCTCCACTGCTCCTTAGAAACCGACTCTGGGCAGGGCACAGTGGCTCCCACCTTGTAATCCCAACACTTTGGTAGGCCAAGGTGGACGGATCACCTGAGGTCAGGAGTTTGAGACCAGCCTGGCCAACACAGCGAAACCCCATCTCTACTAAAAATACAAAAATTAGCGGGGAATGGTGGTGCATGCCTATAGTCCCAGCTACTCAGGAGGCCACGGCAGAAGAATTACTTGAACCCAGGAGGCAGAGGCTGCAGTGGGCCAAGATCATGCCACCGCACTCCAGCCTGGCAACAGATCAAGACTCCATCTCAAAAAAAAAGAAATTATTTCTACTTGCAGCTGATGTGAAAGTCACGTGGTAAAGCAGGAGATATGAATACTATAGCTTTCCACATGCTTAATTTGTATCAAACAATAAATAGCTAGAAGATAAAATGGAAGACCAGCACCCATTTATAAAACAGTAAGAAAGTAAACATTTTAAATAATTTAGCAAGAAATGTGCAAAACTGACATAAGGAAAACTTAAACTTGATTGAAAGATGAAGAAGTAACCTTGAACGAATGGAAAGATGTCCCCTTGCCTTTGGATAGGACAACTTAACACCAAAGATGTCAGTTCTCCCCAAGTTAACAAATATATTTAAGGCAATAGCAATAAATATATTGAAATAGTTTGGATGTCCCGTCCAAATCTCATGTTGAGATGTAATCCCCAGTGTTGGGGTGGGGCCTGGTGGGAGGCGGATCTCTCACGGCTTGCTGCTGTCCCCGCAATAGTGAGTGAGTTCCACTCAGGAGACCTGGTTGTTCAAGTATGGGGCACGTCCACACTCCCTCTCTTGCTCTGCCATGTGAGACGGCTGCTCCCCTTCACCTTCCACCATGACTGGAAGCAAGCTGAGGAAATGCCGGCGCCCTACTTGTAAAGCCTGCAGAACTATGAGCCAATTAAACCTCTTTTCTTTAGAGATTACCCAACTCAGGTATTTCTTTTTTTCTTTTTTTTTTTGAGACAGAGTCTTGCTCTGTCGCCAGGCTGGAGTGCAATGGCACAATCTCAGCTCACTGCAACCTCCGCCTCTTGGGTTCAGGTGATTCTCCCACCTCAGCCTCCCAAGTAGCTGGGACCACAGGCATGTGCCACCATGCCGGGCTTTTTTTTTTTTTTTTTTTTTTTTTTTTGTATTTTTAGTAGAGACGGGGTTTCACCATGTTGGCCAGGATGGTCTCGATCTCTTGACCTCGTGATCCGCCCACCTTGGCCTCCCAAAGTGCTGAGATTACAGGCGTGAACCACCGTGCCCGGCCAGGTATTTCTTTATAGCAATGCAAAATAGGCCTAACACATATATCGACAAATTTTGTCTTGTTTCTGGAACTAACTAAACAAATAATTGATTCTAAATTTCATATGGAAAAATAAGAATGTAAAGATGTCTAAGAACAATGAAGAGGGAAGAGCCAGCCCTGCCAACTAAAGATAATATAAAGGCTCATCATTCAAACAATTTGATACTAACATATTTAAATTCCCAGTGAGATCAATAGAGCAGAGTAAAAAGTCCAGTAATAGACCCAAATACACACAGAAATATAAGAAAAATGATCATCTTGATAACTGGAGTTGGGACAACTGCTATTCGGGAAAAAGAAAAGATGAAACTCAAGACTTACCTTACATACACCAGAAAAAATCTAAAGATATTTGAGAATCCAAATATCAAAAATGAAACAACTCAAGTCCTGGAAGAAATAGATGATTCCCTTCATAACCTGGATGTGTAAAAAAATTTTCTAATTTTCTAATTCTGACTCAAAATCAGATGTAAAAAGAAAAGATGAATCACTGTTCCTACATAAGGATGAGCTCCTGGAGAATAACAAATATGGATGACAGACTCCTATCCCCACCTTGCCTCGCACTGAACTCATCACACGGTGCATTCCCTCAACTTCTTGGCCTGCCACACATCTGTGCCTCATGCTGACTGTCTCCAGAGGAGAGGCGGGGTCTATGGTTAGACCTTTCTTCAACAAAGGAAGGACACTGGAGAACTGTTTCACAGAAACCCATCTCATGGCTCTTACTGAGGACTACTGTGCTAGATTTAAGGCTCCAATTAAGAAACAGGTCCCAAACCATGACGAACCTGCTTTACAGAAAAATCACCCTGGTCCCTTACATTTTTTTCAGTGACTTCTCCGGATCCTGTATCAAAATTGTAACTAACCTAGACTCTGCTTATTTTCTAGATTGTCTCTTTCCACTCTGCTTACGTTTCACACTTCAGCTCTTCTCAACCCTTCAGTTTCCCACAAATATCATGCCTGCTTCTGCCTCAGGCCTCTGCACCAGCCGCTGCTCTCCGCCTGGTATGCTTAACCCTGTGGGTCCCTGCCTTGTCTCTCACAAACGTCACTACCCGCCCCCCGTCCTTCACCTGGCTGTCTCTGAGGTGCTGCTCTTCAAGACTCAACTGCGTCACCCTCACGTCAGGCCTACCATCACCGCATCTCTCCCGCTACGCTGTGGTAACGGGCTGATGTGTCTGTCTCTTCCACTAGCCAGTAGACAGCGTGAAGGCAGGGACCACTGTGTGACTTCTCTCTCTGCCCAGATCATCGAGCACAACGCCTGATGTGGAAACAAGAACACGGCAATCAGTGTGTGTTTGCTGAATTAATTCACTTTTATGTTTCCAGAGTTCCAGAATAGACAACATTCCTGAGATCTGCTTTAAAGAGAAAACTGCAGAGAAAGACGCCATGGATTGTCCTCTCGTAATTAGTAACTGTGTCTTTTGTGATCATCCTAGAACATAGAAAAAAGTGGCGAAAGACTAATTCTGACAAGTTCCTTTTCTCGAGCAGGTGGATCACCACCTGCGCAGGGCCCTCTCTGTGTGGGAATACTCAGTGTTCCTGAGGGAATCAGAACTCGTGTGCACTGAAGCAGAGGCACTGTGCTTGAGCAAGGCCCTTGCATAGTTTCCCTTATAGGGCTACAATCAGACTCTCCATGCAGACTCTTCCAATTATTTCCACAGACCTCCGCAGATCATCTAAAAGGGCTGCTTAAAGATGGATCTAAGAAATCTCAGGAAAAGCAGCATTGCCTGAGGCACTGTCTGGTTGGAAAGCTTCCCTCAGCTGGACTGTATCTGAAATTCTTTTTGATGACCATTATTTGAAAAACTGGATGACTCTGAATATAAGTCATTAAACTTCTTTGATTCCCAGTTCCTTAATGTATAATGTGGGGATAATAACAGTTATGTGCCGACTAAGACTGCAGAGAAGATCCAAGGACTGCTGTAAATGAAAACCTCTGACTTTGGGGACACTCAATTAACATTAGTTTAATTTGCATTTAAAAAGGGAAAGCAAATAAAGTCTATGTATAACTCTCCAGTGTCTGAATAGAACCTATGACAATCACTGTGCAGTTTCAGCACTGACTCTGAAAGTTGCATCTTTAAAAGCTTTATCAGCTGGGCACAACGGTTCATGCCTGTAATCCCAGCATTTTGAGAGGCCAAGGCAGGCCGATAGCCTGAGGTAGGGAGTGTGAGACCAGCCTGACCAACATAGTAAAACCCTGTCTCTACTAAAAATACGAAAATTAGCTGGGCATGGGGGCGCATGTAATCCCAGCTACTCGGGAGGCTGAGGCAGGAGAATCGCTTGAACCCGGGAGGCGGAGGTTGTGGTGAGCCAAGATCGTGCTACTATACTCCGGCCTGGGCAAAAGAGTAAAACTCCACCTCAAAAAAAAAAAATTATCAATATCCCAAAGGAAAGTTTGTGTTTATAAAATGGATATGTGTGCATGTGTGTATATTCTGGGTCCTAAGAATGTTCCTTTCTGAATTATAAGGAACTAGCAAGGAGCCTTCAAAAGAGCTGGTGTAAACTCCACAGAACAGATTCCTTCAGGAAATTAGCATGACCCTTAAAAGTCAAATTCATTCATGGTTGGACAAGACAAGACATGATGGCAAACATCAGTCTATTGTTCTATAGAAAGCAAAAAATAGGACCTAGATCTGGGTATGGTTCTTGCTCATCATAATAATATACAGAACCTGAAAATGGGTTACAGAAGCCAGACCTCCTGATGCCTAGGCTGGGAGAAGTTTACTAATGTAATTCAAGCTGGTTGCTAACAAAAGCTTTAAATACGATATCAAAAGCACAGTGTTTCCACTCCATTTACCGAAGGTCAATTCAGTTCAGTAACAAGTTATTAAACACTTACGTTCACGACGTTAAACTCAGAATCTAAAGACTAGTGAGATGCTATCCCTGACATCCAAGGGCTCACAACCAGGAACAGCAGACACATACCTGGACTCACAGAACCCTTATTCTAGGAAAGGAAGAATCACAAAAGCTTTCCAGAAAAAGTGGCATCGCTGGATCTCCAGTTTTGAAAGATCCTTCCAGAGGCAGCATTAAAGATGAACTGGTGGAGTGGGAGACTGGAGCAGGAAGGGGCACACCCATCAAGAGAAGGCAAAGAATGATAGCAACAGGAGAATGGAAAGAGGAAATGCAAACATACACTCTATTTATTGTCAGATGTTTTGAACAGTCACTAAAAACAAGAACATGAAGTCACTGCACAAAAATTTGGGTTTCTAAGTGTGGGGCATCCGATGATAAGCAAAGCAAACGCGAGCCTAAGTGAGAGACAAATAGTAAGCACATGAATGAAAACAGGCAGGAATGATGACGGGTGCTACAGGAAAATGCAGCTAACCAACAATTTTATCTCAAATTTTCAAAACCTCCTATTTTTCACTCTTACAAATCAATTAAGCTAAAAGAAATCAAAGTGGGAACAAAGCCACCAATATAACGTTAAAAAGTACTCAAAAGTAAAACCAACTGAATCAAAAACAGGATCATGATGTAACCATTTGCAATAAGCATTTACGAGGCTTTAAATCATTTTTATATTACTATTTTAAGGATCAGCGCTGCCAACACTGCAAACTTAGAATATTCACGTATGCATATACTCTTACTGGGCAACACATGGTTTCAGTATTTTCTTAGACACAAAGGAGAATTTTGTCTTTCTTCTGGTTCAGTACTATTATGCTATTATGGTTTTCTTTAATTGCCATATTATTTGTTTTTATTTCAGTAAAAACAACTTTTTTTTTTTTGAGATAAGAGTCTCGCTCCGTCGCCTAGGCTGGAGTGCAGTGGCACAATCTCGGCTCACTGTAACCTCTGTCTCACAGGTTCAAGAGATACTCCTGCCTCAGCCTCCCGAGTAGCTGGGATTATAGGCGTGCGTCACCATGCCCGGCTAGGTTTTGTATTTTTGGTAGCGACAGGGTTTCACCATGTTAGCCAGGCTGATCTCTCACTCCTGGCCTCAAGTGATCTGCCAACCTTGGCCTCCCAAAGAGCTGGGATTAAAGCATGAGCCACCACGTCCAGCCCCATAAAGAACAATTACTAATTTCAGGAACACTTTGTTTTGATACAAAAACTTGGATTTTCAAAAATGAAATTGTGACATTTTAGAAAAACAAGTTATTTAATATACAGAAAGGACTGACATTATGATTCACCTAAATGCACCAAATCACAAAGTCTCTTAACTGCTGTTCCTTCCCCAACTCCTTGTTATAAACACGTTTCCGCCTGCTCTGAATGTGTGGCTAGAGGGCTACTCACCAATAAATCCTGAACTCCTCCTCTCATGAGGATCAGTAAGGAGAGAGGGGACATGGGTACATAGGCAGTAGACATTAATATGACCATAAGGAAATATTATGAACAGCTTCATGCCCACAAATTCAACAACGTAGATGAAATGGCCAAATTCCTTACAAGATGCAAACTTTCAGAGACAGAAAAGAAGAAACAGACTGTCTGAATAGCTCTATAGTAAAGAAAACTGCAGGCCAGACAGCTTCACCAGTGAATTCTAGCAAACATTTCAGGAGAAACGATACCAATTTCCTACAGACTCCTGCAGAAGAGAAGGCCAGCAAATAACTCAGAAAAAAAGACATTAAGAGGAGCGAAAACAGACCAACACAGCTCAGGAACACAGACAGAAAAATCATTCACAGAATTTTTTTTTTTTTTTGAAATGGAGTCTCATTCTGTCACCCAGGCTGGAGTGCAGTGGCATGATCTCAGCTCACTGTAACCTCCACCTGCTGGGTTCAAGCAATTCTCCAGACTCAGCCTCCCAAGTAGCTGGGATTACAGGCACGTGCCGCCACACCCATCTAATATTTGTATTTTTTAGTAGAGATGGGGTTTCACCATGTTGGCCAGGCTGGTCTCAAACCCCTGACCTCAGGTGATCTGCCCGCTTCAGCCTCCCAAAGTGCTGAGATTACAGGCCTGAGCCACTGCACCGGGCCATTAACAAAGTTTTTAGCAAATTAAATTAAACAATATCCAAAAAGGATAACACATTAAGACCAACTTGAGTTTATCCTTGGAATTCAAGGTTGGTTTAACACTGGAAAATCGTTATATATAATTCACCTTATTAACAGACATGAAAATGAGGAATACAGGAGAATGTCTTCTAATAAATCTAATAAAAGGCATCTGTAAAAAAAAACTAAAGTTTTTCATATTCTTTATCTCACTTTACAGTTAAAACTCATCAAACGGTATTCTTTAAACATGTGAAGTTTATTGTACATAAATTGTATTTCAATGAAGCATTTTTTTAAAAAAAAAGAACAATTGAAAAAAATGAAAGAAAAGGAAAAAAACAACCTAGTACCACTTCTAATAGTATTAAAATATGTGAAATACATTAGGATAAATTTAACAAAGTGTATAAAAAGATCTATAAACTGACAACTATGAGATATTGTTAGAAAAACACCAGTCTGTGTCTGGTGGGAGAACCATAAATAAAAAGAGAGATACTATATTTGGAAGAATCCTTACTGTTAAAATAATAATTCTCCCCCAAATCCATCTATAGATGCAACACAATCTCAATCAAGATCCCAGAAGCAATTTTTGTTTTAAAATAAGGCCAATTCTAAAATATATGAAAATGAACAAAACGAAGAACTAGAATACAAAATTGCCAAATGATTCGGAGAAAAAACGAACAATGTTGGAAGACTTCTATTACCTAGCTTCAAGGCTTACAATAGAGCTACAGTAATCGATACAGCGTGGTATGAGTATTAGGATAGACTGGTGAAACTGAAGAAAGTCCAGAAATTCACCCATATATAAACAGTCAACTGACTTCTGACAAAGATACCAAGATAATGCAATGGGGGGGAAACAACAAACAATCCTTGGAACAAATGGTGCTGAACAACTGGATACCAAATACAAGAATTGTCTTAACTAGAGCGGACCTAAACATAAAAGATAAAACTGTAAGACATCTCAGTGAAAACCCAGGCAAAAATATTTATGACTCTGGAGGTAGCAAAGATTTCTTAGGACAGCAGAAGTACTCATCTATAAGAAAAAAATTAATAAATTAAACTTTTTGAAAGAAATCTTTAAGAAAATCAGATTTTTAAGAAAATCAGAAGAAAATATCTTCAATACATATTTCATGACACAGCACTTGCAACAATACACTGAATACCAAAAATATGAAGACAAACAACCTAATAAAAAATGAGTAAAGTAGTTACAGACATTTCACACAAAAAAGAAAGAATGGCCAATAAGTACATAAAAGACGCTAATGTCATGAGTCATCGGCTTCATGCAAATTAAAATAACAGTGAGATGCCCTGATATATCCAACAGAGTGATTGAAATTTAAATGACTCATCATATCAATGCTTAGCAAAATTGGAGAGCAACTAGAATCCTCCCGCTTTCTTGGTGGTAGGGCACAGTTTGGCAGTTTTTTATAAAGCTAAATGTACACTTACCATGGGATCCAGTAATGCCACTCCTGGCTATTTACCTACGAGACGTCACTGCATGTGTCCACAGAAAAACGACAGCAGCTTTCTTGCTAACAGCCCAAGACGGGGCACAGCATAAGTGGCCATTAGAAAGCACATAAACAGATCGTGGTATGTTCACACTATGGAATATTTTTCAGCGATCATAATATAACTACCAAAAAACAACAAACTACCCACACACGTCACTCAGGTTAATCTCAAAAAATGCCACACAAAAGAAGCTAACACAAAAGGCATGCTGTGTGACTCCGTTTTGATGAAATTCTAGAACCCGCAAAGGAATCTGCAGGGCAAGGAAGCAGATGAGTGGTTGCCCGGGTCTGTGTCCCTACGGAGGACTGCCAGCAGAGGCTGTGAGTGAATTGGGGGTGGGGGCATGTCCTCTGTCTTCATGGACTGGGATTCTGCGGGCTGAAGAAGCACATCAGAGGTAGAAAACCAAGAATCAGAGGGAAACCCTAACTGATCAAGGTCAAGTAAAACTCAACAGGAAACACTATATATTCTAACTGAAAATACTAGATCTAGGTAAATAGAATTTTAAGAGATTTTGCTACACAACAGCATTAAAGTTAGGTAACAACAGCATCAGACTAGTTGAACATATTAAGAGCTAATTCTGTTTTTCATAAGGAAGACAGCAGGATTCCTAATCACAGGCTCTAATAAATTGTGTTCTCTTCATTACCATAAAGCTGTGTTACATCTTGATATTCATGAATGAGTCTTTCTTCTATCAAAGGAAAGGAATAAAAACAAAGGGGAAAGAAAAGGAAGGCTGAACTTATCAGTATGGTCTCATTTAAAAATAAAAATAAAAAGACCAGGCACGGTGGCTCACGCCTGTAATCCCAGCACTTTGGGAGGCCAAGGAGGGAGGATCAGCTGAGGTCAGGAGTTCGAGACCAACCTAGCCAACATGATGAAACCCCGTCTCTACTAAAAATACAAAAACTTAGCTGGGCACAGTGGTAGGCACCTGTATTCCCAGCTACTTGGGAGGCTGAGGCAGAAGAACTGCTTGAACCCAGGAGGCAGAGGTTGTAGTAAGCCAAGACCATACCATTGCATAAAACTCCAACTCAAAAAAAAAAAAAAAAAAAAAAACATACTTTTAACACACTTTATGGGTGAAGTAAATTTAATGTTTAGAGGTGAATGGCCCACAGGCTAGGAAGGGCAAA
>CAUYLG010056694.1:0-77006 GCA_963573385.1 Cacajao melanocephalus
CTGGCGACACGTGTGGCTCCTCCGCTGGGAATCTCCCAGTGTGTGCCACAGAAATTCGTCTGAAATTGCGGCGCCCACTCGCTCTCTGTGCTTTCACTGGGAGCTACAATCCTGGGCTGTTGTTAATCAGCCATTTTGGATCTCTCCGCCGGGGCTAATATTTCTTACTCCATATCTCAGGTTTGGGGTATAAAACTAATTTCAGATCATGTTTGCTAGAATGACTAAACTCCTACATCAGTAGTAATAATAGCAAAGGGTTATTGGATGCTTATTTTATAACAGGCTTTACTCTAAACACTTTATGTATTATCTGAATTCTCAAACTGCACCACGAGTTAGGCACTTTCAGTGTTTTGTAGGTTATAAATTTGATATAGAGAGAAGCCAAGTAAATTGTTTTAGTTCACACAGCTAATAAATGGTGGTGTGTAGACTTGAATTCATAAAGCTTGGGTCCAAAGCTATGTTCTTTTTCACCATTTTATGCTGCCTCCATCCCACCACAATGATGGTGAAG
The DNA here is from genome assembly GCA_963573385.1 of Cacajao melanocephalus. NCBI lineage: Eukaryota > Metazoa > Chordata > Mammalia > Primates > Pitheciidae > Cacajao > Cacajao melanocephalus. The sequence continues at coordinate 521 of CAUYLG010056694.1, forward strand.
AGTATAATTGTTGAAATGAAAAAAATTAATTATAGATCTCAGCATATTTGGGATAGTAAAAGAAAGAGTTAGTGAACCTGAAGAGAGATCTATAGAAATTAACCAACCAAAGAACATGGCGGGAAAAAAGACATTGAAGAAAAATTAACAGAGCTACAAAGACCTATGGGACACCACAGTGCATTACAACATACGTGTAAAGGAACTTCCAGAGAAGGTGAGATAAAGAGATGTCCAAAATATTTTTTTAAAAAATAATAGGTGCAAACATTCCAAATGTGATGAAAAATGTTAGTCTACACAACTGAAAATCTCAATAAATCCAAAGTAGGATAAATACAGAGATTGTGACCTGTACACATCCTAGTTGAGCTGTTGAAAGAAAAGAAAATCTTGAAATCAGCAAGGGAAAAACAGTTGATCATGTACCAGGGAATATCAGTATGATTAATGGCTAACTTTTCATCTGAAAAATAGAAGTCAGAAGGCAATGGGATGACTCCTACTATTACTAATACTCCTATACTATTCAAAGTGCTGAAAAAATTGTCAACCAAGAATTTTATATGTAGGAAAACTATCCTTCAAAAAAAGAAGTTAAAGGAAATCGCAGATAAACAGATTGAGAGAACTTGTTGCTAGCCAACCTGCCGTACAAGAAATACTAAAGGTTGTCTTTCAGGCTGAATAGAAATGGTAACTGAAGTCCACAGTAAGGAATAGAGAGCACAGGAAATGGCATAGATGTGGGTTAATATGAAAGATTCTTTTTTTTTTTTTTTTTTTGTGGAGACAAGGTCTCGTTATGTTACCCAACCTGATCTTGAACTCAAGTGATCTTTCCACCCCAGCCTTCCAAAATGCTGGGATTACAGGTATGAAACACCATGTCTGGTCAGGTGCTATTTTATAATGAAAATATAAGAAGTATATTATTTATGGCATCACATTCATAAAGCAAAAATTATGAAAAATACAAGGAGATGCACATTGGTTGCAAAAGTTATTTAATGAGACTCATTTTATGAGAAATAGATTTAAAAATAAGCAACAGTGTACATTTTTGTGAATGTTTCATGGGCACTTGAAAAGAGATGCATTCTCTAATTTCAAGGACAGTGTTTGAGATATCTATGTATACTTAGTTTTAAATATAATTATATATTTATAATATATATTACATATGTCATATATAAATATTATATATACTCATACCTGCTATGAAAGCCACAAAGATATTCTCAAATTTCAAAAATGTAAGTAGTACAGACAACATTCTCTGACTGTAATGTATTATAACAAGAAATAAACAAACACAGAAAACAAAAAGTCCTTACTACCTAGGTATGAAAAAACAAAACCATCTTTAATAGGTCATGTGGAAAAAAATCAAAATGGAAATTAAAGAATATATAGAAAATAATAATTTTCAAAGTACCGCATAACCAAGCTGGGTGCAGTGTCATTCACCTGTAGTCCAGCAGTTCAATTCAAGGCTGTAGTGCCCTATGCTCATGCCTTTGAATAGCCACTGCACTCCAGGTTGGACAACATAGTGATACCCCATCTATTAAAAAATCGAGAAACAAAAAAGAAACTCTGTATCAGAATTAATGGGAAATAGTTAAAGCAGGGGTTAGAGGCAAATTCATAGCCCTGAATACCTATGTTAATGATCAAGAAAGAATAAAAGCAAATGAATTAAGCTTTCTACCCAATAGATTAGAATTTTTAAAAATCTAAGTAAAAGATAAGAAAGGATTTAATAAAATAGAAGTAGAAATTCCTGAAGCAGAATGTAGAAACATAGTAGAACCAATATACAAAACATGAGCTTTTTTGGGACAAAAATAATAAAATAGATCATTTATTGACTAACCTAACCAAGAAACAAGGAGGGAAAAGTTTAAATATACAAAAAATAAAAAGAAGTAACTATAGATACAGCCGAAGTTAAAAGAGCCATAGAAGACCATTTAGCTTAGTTTCTTGCAAATGAACTTGAACAGCTGAGTGAAATGGGTACTTTTTGTAGGAAAATATAATTTAGTGAAAAGGAGACCAGACAGGCAAGAATGTAGCATTATTCACTAGTCATTCACAACTTGGGTGAAGTGAGAGAGATTTTTCTTCTCAGGCATGTCTGAAACATTCTTGAAAGAGGATGGTGATTTTTATACTCAAGGTGTTTCTTATGACTTAATGTTGATGTATTTATTTTTCATCTTAATGAATATGCAGTGTCAGTGATACACTCCCCCATTTTCTGAAAATTCTTGTGTAGATACACTTGCCAGCATTCTGTGTTTCTGCTAGGAGAATAGGCCGGTTGTGGTGGCTCATGCCTGTAATTCCAGCACTTTGGGAGGCTGAGGCAAGTGGATCATGAGGTCAGAATATCGAGACCATCCTGGCCAACGTGGTGAAACCCTGTCTTTACCAAAAATACAAAAATTAGCTGGGCTTGGTGGCTCAGGCCTATAGTCCCAGCTACTTGGGAGGCTGACGCAGGAGAATCGCTTGAACAAGGGAGTCAGAGATTGCAGTGAGACAAGATCATTCCACTGCAGTCCAGCCTGGTGACAGAGCGAGACTCTGTCTCAAAAAAAAAAAAAAAAGAGTAGCAGCACTGTAATATAGCACAGCTCCTCCACATTCACCCCACTCCCACCCCAGGAAGTGACAACAGAATGATTTTTGAAAAGAAATCTACGAAATAAACACTTATCTATATGTCTCCCGTATCCTCCTTCCTATTTCTGTACCCTCAAAAGGTTGCTAGGCAACCAGATAGGAAAAAATGTCCAAAGTCCTTTTAAAGAGAAGACATGTTTACAATGTCAGAAAAATAAATGTGTGCTTGCTCAGTTAGGCCCCTACGAACTGCCAGGACCCGCAGCATAATCCGTTCAGTAGCAATTATTGAAATTGATCTGGAGGTTGGTGAAAACAATTGGCCATATTCTGGCTCAGTGGAGACATGACCCAGGCCATCCAGGTGTGAGAGGGGGTGCTGCTTTGGTGTCTTTTGCCCTTGAAAGAAGACGAATGTTCAGTAGTTACTGCTGGGGCTTGTCTCTCTGCCTGTGTGTGATTCTATTCTTTCAGTGAGCACAGTCACTATAAAGCCTTTTTAGAGCTCACTGTTGTTGATGACCAGTCTTCCTCAGGAACTACTATGATATCTCCTCTGGGATTTCCTATATCCGCTTGACTTTAAACGGTGCCTGTCAGCCTATGCTTCTGTGGGCATTGGCGTGCACATTGTCTCTCGTGACCCAGGCTCAGATTGCCCTAAGGAACTGTGCAGCCTTCCTACCTGGTGTGTGTGCCAGGGTCTTCTCATGGTGACAGGTGTTGGTGTTCAGCTGCTAGTTTTCCCCATTAGAGACAATGTGGTAGGATCTGATGATACAATCTGTTCATCTGAGGTCTGCCCTGATTTTTTCTGTCTAGAATATAATGCTAACTTTATGGAAACAATAAAAGAAGGAATAGATGCACAATCTGCCCTTTAAATGGTTTTACTTTGCTGAGGAAAAAAAAAATCCATAGCAGTCAATTTCTTTTTGTCTATTACAAATTTATTAACAGTGTGATGTAATTAGGTGGATGGCTTTGCCTTAGAGGACAAATGGTGCTTGTTGAACTGTGACGTTGGTCTTATTGTGGTAAAATGACCCATTTGGCTTTACCAGCTGTGACTTTGAAGGGAGCTAAATGACAGAAAATGCATAAAACTCAACAGACGAAAACATTCTCAGCTCATACTCCCTACTGCTGATCATTCGGCATCCCAAGCAAAATGTCCTTTGGATTTGCTTGCTAATGTCTTATAATCTGAGGAACACTATGCTTAAGTTGATAGGATGAACTGAAGAATAATATGCTTAAGTGGATGCTTAAGTTGATAGGATATCAAAAGGGCAACTGGCTTACCGTATCAGACCTGCATTCCCCATTAATATGCTATAATTGCTCTAGCAGAATCTAAAGATGTGGTTTCTTGTTATCCAAGAATAAATCCCAAATAGGGAAACAAGATGGTGTAGTAGTTGGAATTGTGGATTTTGGAATTGGTCTGCCTGCATTTGAAGCTTGGCCACACCATTACCAGCTTCTGAACTTATCTAAGGCTCCTTTTTCTTATCTCTAAAACAGATACTTGTATATCTTCCTCATAGGGTTTATGTGAGGATTAAATAAATGCATTATTAGCACAGTGCTTTCACATAGTAAGTTCTCAAGAAGTGTTCGCTATTGTTATGAATGACTCAGACTTCAGAAATAATATTAGATTCTGCAGAAAAATGGTCCAGCTTATAGGAAAGTGTTGGGTTCCTGACTGGATCTGAAAGAGCCAGGGGAAAACCCATTAATCAGCTCCCTTCGGCTGACTCCCTATCTTTGACTTAGCAGTCGTGACTGAGTTAGTGAGAAATTAGGGCACAGAAGAAAAAGGAGTTCCCCTTTTATGGCCATGATCCTGGCAAAAGAGTTTTGAATCACGTGGACTTTCACTGGTTCCTTTACCTTTCTATGTTGTGAGAAATCCTAGAGGCAGAGGGTTAGAAAAGAGTCAGAAAAGTGCCATGCCACCTGCCTCTTCACTTTTTCAGCTTATACAACATTGGAATCATAGGAATGGAAAACCATGAAGAGATTAAGTCTGTGTTTGTGGTCCTGTCCCCTCACTGGCCCCTGTGCTGGGTCCCTTTTTCTACATTTTTATTCTTGACTGTCATTTATCCCAAGGAAGTTTTGGTCAACAAAGGATGCCTCACAGAACATTCCTGTTTCAAATAAGGAACTTCTAGAATGAAAAACTACGAGTCTTAATGAGGAAATTTCATGCCCATGACAAGACATGTTTTTTAAGTAGGGGAAGAGGATTTCTATAATCTCTTATCCTAATGTCAGAGGAGACTGCACTCATTCAGTTGATGATAGCTTGAAGTTGCCTATTGCAAGCCCCAAATTAAAATTCCTTAAAAGTTGGTTTGTCATCTTTTTTTAAAAGAGCATTATAACATTCTTGGCCTCTTCTTTTTGAATTCACTTCCTTCATGCACCAGTTATCAAGTTACAGCCTTTCAGCACTGAATCTACCCTTTGCTCTGCTTTGTGATACTGGAGTGGACTTGAACATTTCTTCTTTGCCATGTGGCAGATGTTAAACTTTGTCAGTAGAGGGCACTAGAAGGCCACTGCAGGAGCAAAGAACCCTCTTCCAGGTTTCAGTGTACTTTTTCCTAATTGCTTCTGTGGCCTCTGGCTCTCAGTGGCATTTGGGACACCCTGTGGTGCTCACCCTCCAGCGAGTTCTGGCACCTAATCTGGTGGCTTCTCAGTGAATCTCAAAGGCACCCCAGCAGTTGGTCTCATGCTTGCCAGCCCTGGCTTGTCTCACCTCAGAGAACTTCACCACCGGGCCCATGTGATACCCTTTCCACTGAGGTCTGAATCTCATCGTTGGATTTGGGGGCAGGGACTCTTTCAAATTTGTTTCTTCTTGGGTACTCTGTCTCAGTAGAGGTGGCAGCTGCTTCCAGTATCTGCTATATCTATATTCTTCAGAGTTCTCTTTACTCCTTAGTATCTAATCCCCTGTTACAAGTTAATCATTCTTTTTTTTCTTTTTTTGAGACAAAGTCTTGCTCTGTCACCCAGGCTGGAGTGCAATGGCGCGATCTCGGCTCACTGCAACCTCCACCTCCTGGATTCAAGTGATTCTCATGCCTCAGCCTCCTGAGTAGCTGGGATTACAGGCATGTGCCACCACACCCAGCTAATTTTTTGTATCTTTAGTAGAGGTGGGGTTTTACCATGTTGGCCAGGCTGGTCTCGAACTCCTGACCTCGTGATCCGCCCACCTTGGCCTCCCAAAGTGCTGGGATTACAGCCACTGCACCTAGCCATTAATCATTCTTTACATTAAATTTTCTTTGTTCAAATTTCTGGTGTGATTTCTGTCTTTTGATTAGACACAAACTGATCCTAGAAGATGAGAAGTGGTTTATGCAGATGGTGAGGAGTTTGAAGAGGAACTGGTCATGCGTGGCCCTGCTCTTTCCCTTCTGCTTTCTCTTGGAAGTTAGCCTGCCTGCTTGATTGCGCTCAGCATACTTAAGCTCAATGGCAAAGACTTTGCTCCTGAGTGAGGTGACTGTGGTGGTCCCGCCCAGTCACAAGACTGGCCAGATAAGTGTATCTCTAACTCTATCTTTCATTTTGAGAAAGCCCACTCTCTGCAGATGAAAACTACATTCTCCAAGATCAGTTCTATCCATAATAAAGGTGTTATTTTGGACCTTATCTGCTGACTATGTTCATCGTGTTCCTCAGTTCGTTCAGAATCCAGGTAGGGAGAAGTCCTGCTTTTCATTACCCCTCCCCTTTCCTCAGCAATTTTCATATAAAACAACTATTTTCAAGTAACTTTCCACCAGAGAAAGTGATGGATGAATATAGCATGTTTAACCTTTGGCTTTAGCTATTTCCTGGCCCTCCACTATACCACTGTGGTTTTTATTCCACCACATATGTAGAGCTTTTTTTTTTCCCCTTAGAATGCTAATCTAATTGAGGAATGATTTTACATCTCTGTTTAGACACACTGTAACGATCACCTTCAAAGAACACACTCACAAAGAACCCATGTAAACAGCCCAGAATTTGGTAATGGAAAAGCATTTAGAGAACAACATGATCTATTTCAAACAGATCTCTTTAAAATCATGATTTTTAAAAAAAATCGTTTGTTTACAAATGTGTGTGAAAAAGCACAGGCTTGTGGTTTCCACTCTGTGTGTGAAGGACCACCTAGGAAAAGGGTCATTAGCCAGCCCTGGGGCAAGGTCTACTTTCCTGACACATTGGACGTTAACAGTTGGAATTGATGATATTGCTGAGTTCTTATTGAAGGAGGAAATTAAAGAACGGATGTCAGTAAATGACCACATTGGCTCAGACAGCGAGCCACACACCCACTTGTCCTCTCCATGGTCTCTACTGACGTGGCACCTTCTATTGTCCTTGACTTTCTCCTGCACTCTTCACACATGGCCGAATTGCTTATGCGTCCTGTGTGTTTGCATAAGGAATGCACAGTAGAGGGAAAGGTACTTCAATGTACTTTAGAGATAATGAGAAAAAATGTAATTTATGCCTTTTGTGACCATTTAAATTTTGGGGTAGTGGTCAAGGTTTAATAGAGCTTGATGACGCCCCCCGCCGACCCCTGCAAGTCATTACCACAGGCCTGGGGAAATAATACTTGGCACGGGAAACATATTGTAATCTTCAGATTCTGAGATGATCTTTGAAGCAGATTGGTGCTGGGCTGAAAAGCCAGAGGATGTGAACACCTGTCACTATAGTGGTTAGGAATGGTTTTTTAGGAACTATGTGATTCAGTGTAGTAACTTTACATTTTAATGATTGTAGCCTAACACTGTAAATGGCATTATTTAAGGTATAGTATCAGGTCATTAAGAATCAGAATTAAAAGAATCGACAAGCTTGAAATTTAACTACAAGTCTTTGCTTTTCTCCTTACTACCTTTGGTAATTTCTTCAGTTATTGTAAAGTATCATAGTTATTAATCAGAAAAGCTCCCTTTCTTAGTGGTGATCTAAGGCTGAGATGTGGTTTAGGTGCATTTTGTCTTTGCTTTCTTCCGGACATTCCCCATCTAGTGTTCTCCTTACACACCTCTCCTTCTCCTTTTCCCTACTTTGAGGGATTGACCCTGATTGGGAGATGCCTTCATGGTGGATTTAGCATTTAGCATGGATATCTTTTCCAACCTGGACAAATCTTTCACATTTAATGAGGGTATAGTATGTAGAACTGTGATACTGATTTCTGTTTCATTTTCATATCATCTGATTTCTAATTTTAAAGAACTATCTCCAACTAATTTTTTCAAATGTTTTCTCTAGCAGAATTATTAGCACATGTAAATATATATGTAATGTATAAATTTATATTTGAAACATGGTTTCATTTTGTCACCCAGGCTGGAGTACAGTGGCACCATCTCAGCTCACTGACCTCCCAGGTTCAGGCCATCCTCCTGCCTCAGCCTCCCAGGTAGCTGAGACTACAGGTGTCTGCCACCATGCCTGGCTAAGTTTCATATTTTTGGTAGAGACAAGGTTTCGTTGTGTTGCCCAGGCTGGTCTTGAACTCCTGAGCTCAAGTGATCTGCCCGCCTCAGCCTCTCAAACTGCTAGGATTACAGGCATGAGCCACCACACCGGCCACATATGTATATTTTGAATTGCTCTTGGTCTGTGCCATGCATGTTGAGGTCATTACCCAGGGATACCCACCACTGGAACGAGGTAGCGGATTCTTGCAAGTGGAAGCCAGCAGTAGGGTTCAAAGTTTGCAGCTGCTGGAACTGAACAACTCAAGTGTGTTCTGGCCCACAGAGCACTATTCATAATCCTATGGGAGGACCGTTTGCTGATTGCTTCCTGCTTGGCTTTAGCTCTGTTGCCCCCACTGCTCTGAAATTGTTCATTGAGCCACCCCCAGAAAATGAGGCAATATATTCTCTCTTTGCATTTAAGTTTCTTGGAAGGATACTAAGTGTTCACTGATGAGCTTTTGCCACCTAAGAAATCTTTTAAAAGTTAGAAATCCCACATGCCATGTGGCATATGTAAGTCATTTCAGCCTTCTTTCTAATAGAAAAAGAGAAACCTACATGTTCAATACATGAATGGCTAAATAAACTATAGTTACCCACTTTGTGAAATGCCATTAGGTATGAAGGTAATATGGATGAACTTTAAGCTGTATTACTGAATGGAAAAAATAAGTACCAGGACATTTATGTATAGTGTATAATCCCATTTCTATTGCTCTCAACTATGTTATAAAAATTAATTGGCCGGGCATGATGGCTCATGTCTGTAATCCCAGCACTTTAGGAGGCTGAGGTGGGCAGATCATGGGGTTAGGAGTTTAAGAGCAGCCTGGCCAAGATGGTGAAACCCCATCTCTACTAAAAATGCAAAAAAAATTAGCCAGGCATGGTAGCAGGTGCCTGTAGTCCCAGCTACTTGGGAAGCTGAGGCAGGAGAACTGCTTGAACCCAGGAGGTGGAGGTTGCAGTGAGCCGAGATCATGCCACTGCACTCCAGCCTGGGCAACACAGCCAGACTGTCTCAAAATAAAAAAAATTGATTATAAAAATTAAGGCCAGGCACAGTGACTCATGCCTGTAATCCCAGCACTTTGGGAGGCCGAGGCGGGCGGATCACCTGAGGTCACTATTATATAATTATATTATATAATATATATATATAATTATATATATTATATAACATATATTTATTTATATATGGAATATATATTTGTATATATTTATATATATTATAAATAAATATATATAATATTTATATTATATAATATATATGAATATATATTATGTATTATATATTCATATATATATTATATACATTATATATTCATATACATACAGAAAAACAGTATATATATATGAATATATATAATATTAATAGCAGATATTACAAATGCATGTAATAAAAGGTCTAAAAGAATACAACCCATACTGATAATGGGGAGGAGACTGGTATTAGGGGTTATAATGACAAGAAATTTTGCTTTTTAGTCTCTACATTCAATATTGGGGAATTTTTTTTTTAGATGGAGTCTTGCTCTGTTGCGAGGCTGGAGTACAGTGGTGCAACCTCCACCTCCTGGGTTCCAGCGATTCTTCTGCCTCAGCCTCCCAAATAGCTGGGATTACAGGCGCACACCACCACACCCGGCTAATTTTTGTATTTTTTTTCATAGCAGGGATGGGGTTTTACCATGTTGGGCAGGCTGGTCTCAAACTCCTGACCTTAAGTGATCTACCTGCCTTGGCCTCCCAAAGTGCTGGGATAACAGGCGTGAGCCACCACGCCTGGCCGGGGAATTTTTTTTACACTGAGATGAATCATGTATTATAATTAAATGTAAACATTTTAAAAATAATTATTTTTGAACAGGTAAGATATGACTTAGGGAGAAAAGCAACTTTAGTAACAGAGCTGGGGCATGATACTGAAAGAGACACAGACACAGGACTAACTGTGCAACTTCGTTAATGGAATCTACCAATTGTAATCAGAATGGCGACTCTGTTGCTGTAGTTAATACTATCAGAACATTAATTACATTCAAATGTCTTGCTTTCTTGCTTTTATGAGTAAGTAAATAGAATGCCTTTTGAACACATTCCTAAGTATTTAACTGGATGTTAACAATTGTTTCTTAATTATTATACGTCATTCTTTCCATCTTCCTCTGTTATTCCCCTTCTCCTCTAACACCCTCCTCCCCAGTCAGCTGATTTATGTCCCCTCTGTGAACAGAGGTTCTGCCTTAAAATTTGCAACTTTCAGGAAGCCTTTCTTAATTAACTCTGCCTCACTGAGAAACTTTTTACTTAGCATCTCCTTGGTGAGTGTGCTTTAATGTTTGAGGGCTTCATTTTGCACCTTCTTGAGGCATTGCTTGCTAATTGATTTTCTGTCATTTTTTTGCATATATGTTCTTTTAATTCATCTTCCAAAGTAATGAACTCTTCATGAGATAAAATACAGAAAACAGTGAGGTATATGGGCATTGGAGACAGAAATACCTGAATTTGAAACCTGGATCTTCCAACTTTTGCTGAATGTTTTTGAGAAAATTTCTTCTTTTAAGTTGCATTTTCTTCCCTTGTGAAACTGGAATAATTCCTATTTAATAGGATGGTTGCAATCTTTAGTTGACCTACATGTGAAGCACTTGGCATGAAGCTTTGTGGTAGTAAGCACTCAACATATGACGGTTATTGGTATTCATCTCCTTCTATCTCTAGCCCACCATGTATGTGTGTATAATGATTCTGACATCAGCTGATGTCTACAATGAGGTTTAAATCATGATTTATTTGCTGATTTGGGGTATATGTTATATATTCAGGGACCTGGAGACATTTGGGATGTAGAGGAAGGAAGAATGTAGTACAGGAATGAGGCTTATTTTGTCAAATCCAAATCAACACTCCTTTAGTCTTCAAACTTGCTTGCTGTGAATAATTTAGTTGGAATTTGCTCATATCTGAAAGAGCTGTTCCATATTTGTCTAATTTTTGTGCTACTTTGGAGACCAAGTCATATTTTATCCTATCACCATTTCTTGGCCTACCTACAACATGTATATGTTTGTGTGTGTTCATTCAAAAAACTTACTGAACGCTGCTGTGCTAGCTGCTATAGATACACACGAAACATGAATAGGAGCCTGCCCAGTGGACAAATTATGGAGAGCATTCTAAACTGAAGGTACATCATGTGCAAAGGCCCTGAGGCATGAAACAATACGATCTGTTTTGGAACTACAAGTACTGTGCAGCACAGTGCTCTGGCATCTGGTGAACAAGTGGTTTGACATGAAATCAGGTAGACAAGTAGGTGGTAGGCAAGACCATTTGTATGTATCATGCAAAGGAGTTAAGATTTTATCATTCTGGCAGTGTGTTATCTGCTGAAGAATTTTGAGCAAGGAGACAAGGTCATATTTGTATGTTATACATAAGTTCTAGCTACCAGGTACAAGATAGATTATAGGGATATGAGGTAGAGGGAAAGAGAAAAAGAAGGAGGCCACTGGAGTAGTGTGGGTGTGAAATGATGAGTGACTGACTGGACTAGGATGTGAAAGGGGGACAGGTTTTGAGTGAGGGATTTAGGAAGTAGAACTGAGAAGACTTGATATTTGATTGGTCTATTAGTTTTTTATTACTGTCGTAACAAATCACCACAAACTCAGAGGCTGAAAACAACACAATTTTATTATCTTGTGGTTCTTTAACTTAGAAGTCTGCCATGGGTCTCAAGGGGCTAAAATCAAGGTGTCAGTAGGGCTGCATTCCTTTCTTAAGGCTTAGGGGAAAATTTATTTTCTGGCTCATTCAGGTTATTAGCAGAATTAATTTCCTTACATGTGTAGAATTGAGGTTCCCATTTCTTTGCTGGATATCAGCCGAGGCCCATTTCCATCTTCCAGATGTTGCCTGTGTTCCTTGGCCCGTGGTCACTTCATCCGTCTTCAAAGGCAGCAATGACAGGTGAAGTCCCTTTTATACGTTGAATCTCTCCTGCCTCTTCTTTTTTCTTTCTGCTTCCCTCTTCCACTGTGAAAGACTCATGTGATTAAGTTGGGCCCATCCAGATAATCCAAGACAACCTGCCCATATCCAGGACCTTTACCTTAATTACATCAATAAAGTAGCATATTAATAGGTTCTGAGGATTAGAATGTGGACATCTTTGAGGAAGCCATTGTTCTGGCTTCTCTAATTGCATATGGGGTTAAGGCAGAATGTACAATCCAGGTTTCTGACTTCAACAACCAGGTGGAATGCAGCTTTAAGAAAGAAAGATGTTTGGTTTTGAACATGTTGACCTTAAATAGTCAGATGCACCAGCCAAAAGGTGGACAAGAAATCAAGGCATATTAGGAAGCTGTCAACATATAGTAAGCCCTCAGTGAATGTATGGAATAGGAAAAGAATAGGGAGAAGAACAGGATTCTGGGATCAATAATACTGTAGCTGCAACAGAGGAAGAAGCACTCACAAATGAAACAAAAGAATAACTTACATGGTTTCTCTTCACTGTGGTCTTTCTGGGTTGTGAGAGAATTAGAATTTATATTGCCAGTACAAACAAAGTACTGCAAAGCCTTCAAATCCTTTTGGTTTTCATTATATACAGATAATAATCTTTCACAAGATCTTGCTTTACTGAACCAAAGTAGGATGAACTCCAGGAAAGGCAGGACATCTATAAGATCAAATGAGCTTCTCTTAACCAACTTTCTGTGATGCCAGGCTTCAAAGATGTTTCCTTGTGTGGTGTTTATGTGAAGCCACAGAAGGTTGGTGGTGACCTGGGTGAGTGGTGGTTTGCTGCCATTCTCCTCAGACCAACAACTACACAGTGCCTCTTGTGCAAGTTTCCTGCTGAGAAAGAGACAGAAAACAGGAAGGCACCTAGCTCTCAACACTAAAGTGGATATTCACCATCCATTTCTCACTGGACCCTTGCCAGGTCACTCTTTACTGTGGAAGAGAGATGCCCCTTTCCTGCTGGGCTGGCCAATGTTGGCCTACTAGTGTTGTTTCGGTCAAATCTGTTCAATCTGTCTACGAACGACTTAGTCATGGTGAACCTCTTTGGGGGTGAATTAAGCCTATTAGACAGTAGATTGCTTAAGCAGCTCTTCTCTGTGGGACTGACCTCAGTGAGAATAGAATGATCAGGAAACCCGAGAAGATCAAGGAGAGTGAAAGTCCTGGAAAGCGCTGTAGAGACGATCTAGGATAACCTGCTCACTGAAAGATACAGCACCGAGGCTGCCCACAGAGGTGAGCTGGCCAGGCCTGTGGATGTAAAACCTCAGCCACAGGCAGTAAGAACAGCTCAGCCAAACTAGAATTGAAGCTGAAGTTATGTGATGGTACTGGGGAAATATGAAGGCATATACTGTTGAATGGAGCGAATGAGATAAAGAGACAGCCTCCTCCTTTGTCTCTGATCCAGGAGAAGGGGAGAAAAATAGAGGTAACCTCCAAAACAACGGAAGGGCAACCTTTAACTGCCATTCTTTCTGAGTAATACACTGATAATTTACTGGTTTTTGAATTAGAAGATATGAAGGGTAACTAAATTCTGACACAGAACAGGTACATCATCTCCTTCCTCTAATCATTCTCCCTTCTCACCTTGTCCTTCCCTCCTGCTCTCTCTTCAGACTCAGAAGATCATATATAGTCTAGCTTCAAAAAATTGCTCACGTTTTTTGGCCTTACTATGCTTTTTTACATCTCTGTGTCTTGGTACAGATTGTTTTCTAAGCCAAAAATGGCTTCACTCTTCTTCTCTATCTTGAAAAATCCCATCTAATTTTTAGGAGCCAGCTCAAGTTTATCTTCTTTATAAAGTCTTTTGGGACTCCCCAGATTGAGTAAGCAGCACCTTAATTATACTACCCACATACCGTGCTTGTGCTTCTAGTATGTCACTTATCAAATTATGTTCTAATCATATGGTAGGAAAATACTTGGAAAGATTATCTGACTGAGGATTAGACTCAGCTGCATGTACTAGTGGCTTAAAAAAGGTGGAAGTTTATTTCTCTGTCTTATTAAAGAAGATTAAAGGGAAGCAGACTAGAGCTGATCTGGCAGCTTTACAGTGTCATCATGAATCCAGTTTTCTGCTTTGTCATACTCAACTCATAGTTTTCATTTTCAAGTTCATCTGATGTCCATAATAGCTGCTCAAGCTCCAGTCATCATGCTCTAAAAAGCAAGAAGAAGGAAGGAGAAGAATGGCCTGTCTCCCCTTTTAAAGGAGACTTTCTGTAAATACCATATACAGTAATTCTACATATATATCATTGACTGGAACTCCGTCATATAACCACATCTACATAAGGAACTCAAAAAATTGCAATCTTTATTATGGCAGCAGTATGCTGAAGTAAAATTTGTACCATAAGAAATAGGAAGCTAATGGATATTGAGGGGTAACTTGTGATCACGTTATCTGACATATATTTATTTCTGGTAATTCCTGCTGCTTCCCATTCCTCTGCCTATTGAATCTGAGCAATCCATGGCTTTAGGAAGCAGTCAGAATCCAGGTAAAAACAAGGATCACATATGATGGCTTCAAAATGTACAGTCACAATTCAGGTGTGCAGAACTGTTACTTTCTTCATTTTCTGAACTTGAGTTGCCCACAAGCCCCTATTTCCATGTATTGCTAGGAAAAAAAATCTCATTAATTAAAGGTAATGTAGTCACTTCTGTTTTAAAATCCAATCTCTTTGGGGTATTCAATCAAATTCAGGGCTCTTCCCCCATCCCCCTCCTTTTTTTGCCCTCTCACCAGGACGTGGCCTGGTTACCTAAGGTTCTTTCTGCCATTGTCTCATTCTCTTGGACCTCCAATTGTTAGGTAATTATTAGGTATGGTATACGTCTGTCTCCTTCTCTACCCAGCAACTTCAGGGAGTCTGGGACATTGTTTTGGCTGACTTTCTCTAGTGCTTATTGCAGAAGTTGATACATAGGAAATAGTTAAAAATGTGACTGATGATTTATGAGTATACTTTAAATGCATCACATAATTAATTCAAATGGTACCATAATGATCTGAAAATCCTGTACAATTAAAAGTCTATTTCACTAACGCCCCCAGCACTATGTTTATAGCTTTCTTACAGCGCTAATAATCCTCAGCTCTGTTATAGTAGTTTACGTGCTTGCGTCACCCCTCATTACAGCATCTGCTTCTGGAAGAATGTTCCTGATCTTTGTAGCTCTCACAGGTCCTGAGAAAGCCAGGGACATAGTAGGTCTTCAGTCAATGAAAATGAATGACTACAGGAATAGGGGTTGGCACTTTATAATCTACCACTAAAAAATGACTCCCATATGAGAACAAACAGATTTTATTAGAGATGTTTAGGATGATATCAATAAAAACAAGCTGTTATTTTGCCTTTAATGAAACTCTTCTCTTTTTTTGAGAAAAAATTGCTATTTTTTTTTTTTCAGAAATCCACCACCTACTTTACTTCATCCCGAAAAATGGTGTGAAGAATTCAACCACTTCATTTCACAGTGAGTTTTTCTTCACTAAAAACTGCATATCTAGCAAGGCCTTGAACAGTGATTGGAGAAATCCAAGCAAGACCTTGAATAGTGATTGGAATTTACTTGGCACTAGAAGTTGTTATGCTGTTAGCACATTATGACACAGGATTTGTTCTAATAAATGATAGAATATGGCTTTGCAAGATGCGAAAAAGAAGGCATTTCATTTGACTCTTGGATATAAGAAGTCCTTCTTATCATAGGGGTCACATTTATCTGAGAACCTACTTTGTCCTAGAGAAAATATTGACAACTTGGCATGCTTAATGGGAAGAGACATGTTTAATGTCTCTACGAAACATGTAAAAATCTGATGCCCACTGGGACCAAAGAGAAGACAGAAGGTAGCAGTCACCAACAGAGTTTTTGCAGTGTGAAAGTCGGGCTTGCTCTAGGACCTGTGGCATGGGAACAAGGGTCCCGTTTCTAAGGTGATTGAGGGACAAAGTAGAATCTCAGGCCTGGGGTACCAAGGTAAGGTATCCCAGCCAAGGCTCAAGGTATGAGGAACAAGATGAAAGCCAAGCTGATGGTGTGACATACTTGATAGGAGCTATGTCACCAGGCAAGATTTCCTGGGATTAAGACAAGAGCAGAATCAACAGTGAAACCAACAGTAGCTCAGTACTGGGATCATGGGCTTTTGGCCTCACTCCTGGCGGAGGACCACGCTGGTCCTAAATCTGAGAGAAAGATACTCAGAATACTGGAAGGGGTTACAAGGCCACCAGCTAGGGGCCTGGTGAATTGTGGGGACAGTAATCTAGACCAGGCATTAGCAACCATACCAAGGCACAGGAGCTTGGAAGACATACTGTGGGATCTAGTATATCAAATAAGATGTTCAGAGGTCATGGGAGGAGAAAAGAAGTGACCAAAATAGCCGATAAATAAGAAGTGGGGAAGGGTCAACACAAATTTTTCTAATTTATGCCTCTGTGCAGACTTAGCTTCCACAAAGACGCCAGGCAATAAAGCAAAATGGGTCTTTTGATCATCTTCCTTAATAAATCACAATACAGATCAACAATCTCTTATGCATAATTCCAAAATCCAAAGAGCTCTGAAAGATAAAAGTTCTTTTGTAGTTGAGTCATTTAACAGCAAAACCTAACCTTATGTGAACCGATGTGGTGGTAACACATGACCTTAACTGTGAGGCTATTTATAGTTGTTATTTATCTTACTTAATGTGAATATTCATGTGTTTAGAGGCAGATATATTTGTTTGATTATAGTGTGCTGCCCCAGATCCCGCTGGGGCTGTTATATAACGTACAGTAAATGTACCAGTTTACCTTTCTAAAATTCGATAAAATTCTGAATTCCAAAATACATTTGGCTCCAGGGGGGGTTGTATAAACAGCTATGAATCTGTATTTCACTTTCATTTTCATTTCAAATGTAGCATAGTTCAGGGTACCTGAATTTGTTTGCCTGTCCCATCCCTCCTGGACTTTTGCCATGCTCCTCAGGAAACGGGAGTGGAAAAGAACTCAAAGAACCCTACTAAGAAAGACTGTATTGGAACATGACCATGAAGTTGAAGACCAGGGGTGAAGGGTACCTCATTGCCCCTTCAGCCCCACGTTGACATTTTTCCCTGGCTGCAGAATGCTCTAGGAGCAGCCACAAGTCAAAGGTGATGGTGTCAGGCCATGTTGAGAGGAAAAACAGATACTTGCAGCAGGGATGATACTCACATAAAAGCAGTGGAAGAACCACTTTCGGAGGTTTGGGACCCAAAAGAGTAGGTAGAGGGAACTAAAGAGCTGAAGACATGCTGGTAGCTTAGGACCACATTTCAGACCACCCCGAGGAAAGAAATCTGGGAGCTAAGGTTTCAATGATTTTGCTGGTAAAGGCTGAATCCAAAGATTTTTCCTTTTCATTTCATTGCTGCACACAGATACCCTTGATTGACCTTGTCTAAGCTGTTGTCCTAGAAAAATCCATTACATATTCACTAATGCACCTTCCCATACCAAACTCTCCTGATGCCTCCAAAAATGTGATTTGATTCACAAAACTTTGGCTTATGTATACTTTCTTAAGAGTATGTTTGTAATCACAAACTAAGCACAGTATTCCTCGGATGGATTTGAGAATAGAGGTACATAATTGATGACAGGGATTGGACTTTTAGGTTTTACACAATGCAGTTGACCCTTAAACAATGCAGGGGTTAGGGGTACTGATCACTCCCCACTGTGTGAAGTCAGAAATTGCCTATATCTTTTGACTACTGTTAGCTTACTGTTGACTGGAAGCCTTGCCAATAACATAAACTGTTGATTAACACATATTTTATGTGTTGTATGTATTATATACTGTATTCTTACAATAAAGTAAGCTAGAGAAAAGAAAACGTTGTTAGGAAAATCATAAGGAAGAGAAATGCGTTTACTGTTCATTACTTGGGAGTGGATCATCATGAAAGTCTTCAGCCTCATCTTTTTCACATGGAACAGGCTGAGGAGGAGGAAGAAGAGGAGGGGTTGGTTTTGCTGTCTCAGGGTTAGCAGAGGTGGAAGAAAATCCATGTATAAGTGCATCCATGCAGTTCAAATCCATGTTGTTCAAGGGTCAACTATGCGGAAATTCCTCCGTAACGTTGATAGTTCCTTATGGCAAATCCTCTTATATGCCAGTTCAAATCTGCTATGGTTTTCCCAATTCTGAGAATTCCACATGCACTCATTCTGAGTTGCTTTAGACTTAAAAAGGTCTTGAATACTAGAATGGAGGGCTAAATACAGAAAACAATGCCTTTGAGTATGCATACTATCAGGAGCAAAGCATAAAGCATCCTGTTGAAATTGCAGGGGAGGGAGAGTCGGGAAAGTTTCCAATGAATCAGGAAGGCAGTTAGAAATTCAGTGATTTTGTGCTTTATTACTAGTTTAAGATGGAGATATGCCATCGGTCTTCTTTTGTTTAATGAGTTGTCTTTACAGTTTTTTATTAGTGAAAATGTTTATATAATAGGTGTTCATAGAGTCTTTATTGACCTCAGCCCTCCAATCCTGTTTTCCCATAACATCTTAAGTTCTTCAACCATAAATTCTTTTGCAGTATTTTTGGGAGTATTTCTCAAAATTAGGGAACTGATTATTATATATCTTTAAAAAGCCTACCCATCATTCCCAAATAATACCTTTTTTTTTTTTTGAGACAGTCTCACTCTGTCACCTGGGCTGGAGTGCAGTGATGCGATCTTGGCTCACTGCAACCTCCACCTCCTGGGTTCAAGCAATTCTTCTGCCTCAGCCTCCTAAGTAGCTGGGATTACAGGCGCCTACCACTATGCCCAGCTAATTTATTTATTTATTTATTTATTTATTTTAATTTTTAGTAGAAACGGGGTTTCACCATGTTGGCCAGGCTGGTCTCGAACTCCTGACCTCATGATCCACCCACCTTGGCCTCCCAAAGTGCTGGGGGATTACCAACGTGAGCCACTGCATCCGGCCAGTTTTTTGTTTGTTTGTTTGTTTGTTTGTTTTCGAGACAGAGTCTCACTGTGTTTCCCAGGCTGGAGTGCAGTGGCATGATCTTGGGTCACTGCAAACTCAGCCTCTTGGGATCAAGCGATTCTTGTGCCTCAGCCTCCCAAGTAGCTGGAATTACAGGTGTGTGCCACCAGGACCAGCTAGTTTTTGTATTTTTAGTAGAGATGGGGTTTCTCCATGTTGGATAGGTTGGTCTAGAATTCCTGAACTCAAGTGATCTGCCTACCTCAGCCTCCCAAAGTGCTGGGATTATAGGTGTGAGCCACTGTACCCAGCTCCAAATAATATCCTTCCATTCTGTAGGGGAGACTGCTGACACTAGGCTGCCATTACTCGGCCAATCAAATGTAGTTTGATCAAATGCCATTCATTGTATTTATTCAAATCTCTAATTCAATATAAACAGTGATACTCACTGTACTTGAAACATCTTTTTAAAGAGAGAGCCTTAGTTTGTGTTTATACTAGGAGGCAAGAGAAAGAAGATGGAAGATTAAGACCTTCAGATTATAAGCTTTTCATTATTGGAGGGACTGGGCTGGAGAAGATGATTATCTGGTAATTTTAGGAAAAGTGTTTCTTTAACCTGAATTATACAGATAATTCTTCAGTTCCCTTTGTAGAGCAAGCCACAGTAAATGTTTCTCTCAAAAGAATAAACAGGACTAAAAGTTCCTTAACATCTTTAAAACCTTTAATACTTTGTTGTCATGTGATTGCTGAGCCATAATAGAGTCGGTTCAATACTCTAGGTCTTTCTTAGTCCAATCTGGTCACTACCCACCAAAAGGCTTCTTATTGACTGCTGCAGGGATCTGCACAAGCTGGTCTGGCTGGAGTCTAGTGATTATAGCTGGGTAGACAGGACAGGTGTGTGTATGTGTGTGCACGTGCATATGCGTGTAGGAGGGTCAGGGAGGTAGGAAAGCTGGAGCACTGGGATGTGGCTTAGTGTTTTTCAGATTTACTTCCAGTATCCTTAATTTGGAGATAGTAGGAGAGATTTTTTAAAACATCTAAAAGTCTAAAATACTGTCAGTAAACCTGTTTTGGGGTTTTTTTTAAAAGAAGCATCAGCATGTTTGGTTCTGAACCTCTGATTGTTTGTGATAATTGACCCATTTATATGTCTTAGTAATGCATTTGTCAAAGCTTGATTCCTGAAAGCTTAGTTATGATAAATTAAATGCAATGCTCACATAAATTCTCCACTGCTTTTTATCTGTATCCTAGGACCCTGCCTGATGTGTTTTGTCACCTCTATGATGTGTGGTTGGCTTTGTAGGGATTTCATTATCAGCCCTTTCCCCTGTGACTAAAGCTATTTGCATAACAAGTTTATCTGGTTCAAGTACCAGCCAGACTTCTGCTTTGTCAGGAGGCTTCATTCAGAAGTAGCCTTTTGATAAGGTAAAAAAATAATTTTCATTTTGTCAGCTTCACCTTGGTCCTAATGGATGTCACTTTTCAAGTTCAAACTAATTTCAGGTGTTTGGAATAAACTACAAAAATACTTTCCAAGTCATTGGCCAGAAGGTATTTGTGAGCTATGCTTTCTCATATTGCCTCTAAAACTTTAGGGGGCTTTCTTAGGAATTAAATTTAGGACCTCATCATCAATGGCCCTTGAGCCGATTAGTGAGACAATCAAGTTGGATTTCTTTTGGTCAAGGGCACTTCCACCAGCAGCATCACGGCTGCTCAGCTTTGGATTTAATGATGACTTGAACTATATGGTCACCTGCACATGAACTGTTCTTTCTTGGGGTGGCTGGCTTGGGTGGTATAGGGGAGAAAAAATAATATCTTTTCCTCACCTATTTCGAGGTTAATGGCTGACACTTCTATAATAAAAGACAGATTAACAAGAGAAAAGTGGAACAAATTTATTTAATATAAGTTTTATGTGACACAGGAGCTTTCAGAAATAAAGACTCAAAAACCGAGTGAAAACTACTTTTGTGGTTAGGTTGAATGAATAATGGACAGTTGTATAGATGTATAGTAGGATCTAATGGTAATAAACTGGGGGAAACTTAGCAAGTCCTCAGAGTCTTCTCAGCCTCTCTGTGTAACATTTTTTCCTTCTGGTTATAGGGCAGGTCACCTGTCATATGAGGGTCTTCAAGAGAGAGGGGGTGAGAGAAGGTCAGAAAGACCTTTCTGTTTTTGCGGTTTTTTTTTTTTTTTTTAAGACGGAGTCTTGCTCTGTCACTCAGCTAGAGTGCAATGGCGCAATCTCTGCTCACTGCAACCTCTGCTGCCCAGGTTCAAGTGGTTCTCCTGCCTTAGCCTCCTGAGTAGCTGGGACTACAGGTGCATGCCACCACGTCCAGCTAACTTTTTGTATTTTAGTAGAGACGGGATTTCACCATTTTGGCCAGGATAGTCTCAATCTCCTGACTTTGTGATACACCCGCCTCAGCCTCCCAAAGTGCTGGGATTGCAGGCGTGAGCCACCACACCTGGCCCTGTGGTTTTCTTAATTGTCTTCTGCTTAAAATACTCAGGTATGCTGAGGGGCCATATTTTGGGGTAGCATTTCCTGCACTGCATCAGCATCTAGCATACTGTTTTGTCTATTTCTCATTTCCCAGTGTGAGCATTGTGGCTGAGCCCTGCTATTTAGTCATGAAATGTTGAAACAGCCTTTCTTATCCCTCTAAATGACATTCAAATGGGTACAAGCAGTTGCACTGAATGTTAACAAGATAAGATCACTCTGAACCATAAAACTACTAAGACTAATGGGCGTTTGCATATGTTTATTTTTTAAAAATTGAAACTCAGATCTGGAACATTTGCTTTCACTGTAGGCCTGAATGCTGATAAAGTTAACCATTTTGGGGTGGTTGTTTTCTTGACATTGATTGTATTTCCCTGAAGGCAACAATTCTCAACTCTTTGCCTTTCTCCATTTTGTGTTTCAAGGCTGCTTAATTCCGCATGGCTTTATAATGTCAATGAACAACACACTTGCAATGATAAATATCCTAACTCAGTGATTGATTAAGTTCCACAGAAGATATTCTTGGCTATTTAAGTCTTGTCAGATTCTCAGGAGGCCATGCAAAGGGTTAATACTTCCTGGAGTAGAAAGATACAATAACCTCTATTTACATTACTTCACAAATTCACAATTTTAATTAAAATGAGCAGTGGTATCTCTAGTGACAGACTCTCTCCATTTTAGATTTATTTAGCCAATGATTAGCTATTATGATTTCTTGAACTAATTAGCATCTCTTGAGCTACAGGGAATTAGTGAATTAATAAAAACTCATGGAGAAGCTCAAAATTAAAAATTAAGTCAACCCCCCAAATTATCCACTCCTCACTTAACATATATTGATCAATATACTTAAAAATGCAACTCAAATTCTTTCTCATTTTGAAATATTGGGATTTTGTTTTACATGAGAAGAACAAATAAAGCTATGTGTGAATTTCAAGGTTATATCTCCCTGAAGAGCATCTAATTTAGATTACCTAATAGATCATCTAAGGAAACCAAGGGCCTGATTTGATCTCACTTATATCCTACTTATAAAGTCAGCTGATAAAATCAGATTTTCTCATAGTGTAAGCTAGGAAGCAGCTCAGTGTGACTTGAAGTTTGAAACATGGTGCCGATGTATATCTGGAATATGCTATAAATATATCCTGTCTTCTTAGGAACAATGGCAATGTGAGAGAAATGAAGGTTTAGCCTCATACAAAATAAGAAAAAGGCATTGTAATGTGGGTAATCTAGACCATTGTCAGCATATCCTGTTTGTTTCTTGACAGATGCTGGGTTTAGATCTTGTGAGAAACCAGCTCTATAGCACGTCATAGATTTTACGTTAGTGCTTGTGGCACATGATGTTAGCTGACTGTTGTAGCTGCTGTGGATTCATTTAAATGATGTCTGTACCATTTTATCCATAATGGCTTTTCTTTCTTCTTTTAAAAAAAATTATACTTGATTTTCATACTGTAAATCAAAAAGGGTCTGTAATTGAGATAATAGAAACAGGGTGAGTGCTGCCTTGTCTGTCTGTGCTTGTGCCTGGAGGTGGTGGCTCACACATTCGCCTCTCCCCAGAGTGCCAACTGGATCATCACCAGGAAGAGGCAGCTGTGGAAGAGCAGTGCTATAGCATGTGCATCCAGCTGTGTCACTTACTGGCCATGTAATCTTGGAAAAGATATTTAACCTATCTGATTACTGGTCCTCAGTTGTCAAATTGGGGCTGAGAGTAATATCGCTTTGAGGATTAAATTACATAATGTATATGTAGCACTTAATAACAATTAACATATATAACTTTTATGCTAGGCATTGTTCTCTACGTGTTGTATAATTCACTAATCCTCATAATTCTATGAAGTAGTTCTAATATTATCCTTATTTTATAGAAATTTAAGGTAAAAAGAGGCCAAGAGTCCTAAGACTACAGCTAGTGAGTGGGAGAGCTGGGATTTGAACCCCAGAAAACTTGTTCCAGAGTTCATGCTCAACCAGCAGTAGAGACTATTTTTATTACCCTTTGCATTTGGTCTGTGCTGCTATTCTGAATTTGTGTTTTGAAAGTGACAATGACTTTTTCTTCCTTGATGCCAATGTACTGTTTCAAACTGTTGTCCACTGTCTTTTTATTTAGATTTCAGCTCCCTTACTTCTATAGTTCGGGCCTCTAACACACACACACACACACACACACACACACACACACACACTCTCACACTCACTCATCCACCCATTCTCAATGACAACACCTCCCTCAACCTAAGAGAATCGGCTGCAACAGGAGTCAAGACAGATTTGGTGGCTTACAACTGTAATCCTAGCACTTTGAGGGGCTGAGGTGGGAGGATCACTTGAGACCAGGAGTTTGAGCCTGGGTAATAAAGTAAGACCCTGTCTCTACAAAATATTTAAAAATTAGCCAGGTGTAGTGGTGTGTGCCTATATAGTCCCAGCTATGAAGAAGGCTGAGGCAGGAGGATCCCTTGAACACAGGAGGTTGAGGTTATAGTGAGCTAATTGTGCCATTGCACATCAGCCTGAATGATGGAGAGAGACCCTGTTTCAAAAAAACAAAAAAACAACACAAATCAATGATGCAGGCTCACCTTCACTTCTTTGCTCGGCAGACAACCCTACTTTTCCCCACCTTCTCCAAGTTGAGCATCTCTCTGGGCTGTCAGCCAGCCACAGGCTTCTCCTTGGGGAAGGAACAGTGGGAAGAAAAATGGGTGTCTGGACCCTGAGAGACAGAATTCACAGTGCTTGGTAACTAACTATGGGAGGAGACAGGTACTTCAGAGAGGGAACAGTTAAACATGACGCCAGTGTTTTTAGCATGGGAATAGGGTGTTTCCAAAAATATGTGTTGGAGAGATTAAGAGCATAGGATCTAAAGTCAAACTGTATTCTAGCACTGCCAATTAGATTTTTGGCCTTGAACAAGTCACTTAGCTTTTCTGAGCCTCAATTTCCTCATATGCAAAATGAGAATACTACTACTTCTATAGTAATAACTAGTTGGGATTAAGATCAACTCTGTATGTGATAGAAAACTCAAAAAGCAGTGGCTTTGAAGAGTTAGGCTTTTCTTTTTCTCTCTCATAAAATCAGCTGAGAGTGGGGCCACATATGTACTGCGGGTATGGCAGGGCCACATAGGGGCCACATGGGAGCCACCTGGGCTCCTGTCCTCAAGCTGCTCCACTAAATATGATTTCCACTCCCGTGGAACCTCATGGGCCAAGTTGGCTGCTGGACCTCTGACATTCATATACTTATTTTAATTAGAGAGAAAGAAAAATGCAAGTCTCCTTACTTTAAGACTCTCTGGCAGTTTCACACAACATAGCATTAGCTCCAACTTTATCACGTGGCCACACCTAGCTGCAAAGGAAGCTAAGAAATACAGTCCTCTGACTGGGCAGCAGTGGACCCAAGTCACTACTGGGGCTCTATCCCTAAATAAAGGGGAGAGTGTATGGACAGGCAGCAGTCTGCATCATGCTACTTTACAGGGTGACTGAGAGAATTAAGTGAGATACAGAGTGAAAGCTCAGCCAATACCAATGACGAGTACAGTATTATCAAAGGGGTGAATCACAACAGAAGAGGATCTTGAGGAGTAGCCATCAGCATTCCTCCGAACCCCAGGGCTGATCTGTGGCCTGTGGGGAGAGATGAGGAAAGTAAGGGCAAGGTGGGAGCAGTAGTGTGGCCATGTTGACACCTTATCGGGTCTTCTCCTAAGAGCTGTGATGTCTTCCTGGTTTGGTGCAAAGCTCCCAGCTTCCTGCCTGCTCTTTCATTCTCTGCTGCTTCTACTGTGGCAATTCCACAGGCTCTGGTGCAGAAGGAAATCTGGCTCTGAGTCAGTTAGAATTTTAATTACAAATGGAAATGCAGAGTCATGTCAACAATACTACATTCTTTCAGCCCAGTGATGATTTCTGTCAGGGATAAAAATAGCAGACATAGCCCTTTGGCACTAATGAAGAATGGGGTATGTGTGTGGGTGTGTTTAAATGACTTAAAAAATTATGACAGAAAATTTAGATATACTAAATCATCATAGATTCTCTCGGTCTTATGTGCTTTTGGGTGTACGTGCGGCTTCCTTTGCCTTCTTAGTATTTTAATTCAGAACTTCCTAGGGTCATCAAATGCATAATATTGAGCTGTCATACAAGGTTAGTGAATGGAAGGGGATATCTCATAATAGATTTTTAGCATGAAGGGCTATTTAATGATTTTTTTGAAAGAATAATTTTATTTAAAAGGCCATATTTTAGTGAATAATGAGAATTTTTGCCTTTAAAAGAGGCCCGAAGCTTGAATCCTTAGGCTCAAGCAATGCTTCACACACATGTACAGAAAGCCTGGCTTCAATCCCCCATATCATGGGTCAAACTGTGTCCCCTCAAAATTCGTATGTGGATGTTTTAATCGTCAGTGTCGCGAATGGGGCTATTACAGATATAATTAGCTAAGATGAGGTCATACTGGAGTGGGATGGGCCCCAATCTAGTATGATTGGTGTATTTTAGAAAGGGGCAATGTGTATACAGACACACAGAGAACATCATTTGAAGACTGGAGTTATGCTGTCTTAGGTCGATAACTACCAGAAGCTAAGAGAGATACCTGGAACAGATCCTTCCCTAGCACTTCCAGAGGGAGAATAGCCCTGCCGACATCTCCATCTTGGAATTCTATCCCTCAGACTGGAGACAACAAATATCTGTTGTTTAGGTCACTTGGTTTGTGATACTTTATTATAGCAGCCCTTGGAAATTAATACACTCCCTGACGGGGTAGTTGCAGGACCTAAGGCATTTGACCTTTCAAGTCTTTGTTTCCTAACCTGTGGGATAGTAATAGTCATCCATCTACCGGTGACGATCAAGTGTACCTTTGAGTATTGTAGAGAAAGCTTGTCCAATCCTCAGCCCACAAGCCTCATGTGGCCCAGGATGGCTTTGAATGTGGCCCAACACAAATGTGTAAACTTTCTTAAAACATGATGAAATTTTTTTTCCTGATTTTTCTAAAAGCTCATTAGCTATTGTTAGTATTAGTGTGCTTTATGTGTGGCCCAAGACAATTCTTCTTCCAGTGTGGTTCAGGGAAAGCAAAAGACTCTACACCCTTGTTGTAGAGCAGCACTACAGTGTCAAGTATTAATGTGACACCATAAAATCATAGTGTATTTTCTTCCCTCCCTACCTTTTTTGTCTCTTTCATTTTATTTTTTGTTTAAATCTGTATCATAAGGGTTTATGTTAGGTTCCTCCTCCTGAACCAGCTGCACAGTAGTAAACGTGGGGAATTTCTATAATCATCAATGATTTGCTGGCCTTTATAGAGGACTTCAGGAACTAAATATATCCTGTACTTTAAAATTTCTTGGTAACAAGTACCTCTCTATGAGGAACAAGTTGTCATAGAATGAGATGGACAATTAGTGTCAACTTGCATCCCATCACTGACCAACTGATCACTTCCTGGATTCTGACAGAAGGATTCTGACACTGCATCTAGGATAGGGCATCATGATGACTTAGTGATATTTGCTATGGGTCTAAACTGGAGTAATTGTAGCTCATGCCTTTGTGGACCTACAGCTGACATTTCTTTTTAATTATGACCAAGTTCTTTGTTAGGTGAAAATAACATAGAGGACCTTAAGGCATTTGATCTTTCAAGTCTTTGTTTCCTAACCTGTGGGATAGTAATAAAAAATTCACTTAGCCAAAGAAAGTGAATTGGCATACATTCAACTAAGTCAGCTGTGGCCTAAAAATACCTGAGAGCTAAAATAAAAGTAGTTGAATAAATTTGGAGTTGTCTGTGCAAGGAGTACAGATAATAATATTAACAGTAAGATTTATTTAAAGCTTACTGTCAGATGTTGTGCATCTGACATGGTGAAATGTACTTTACTTGCGTGATTTCAATGACTCCTCACTGCTGCCATATGAAGTAGGTTACTACTCAGATGAGAAGCTGAACCTCTTATAAAAATCAAGTGATGGGGGCTGGCTGTGGTGGCTCATGCCTGTAATCCCAGCACTTTGGGAGGCTGAGGCAAGTGGATCACTAGAGGTCAGGAGTTCAAGACCAGCCTGGCCGACATGGTGAAACCCCATCTCTACTTAAAGTACAAAACTTAGCCAGGCGTGATGGTGTGCACCTGCAATTCTAGCTACTTGGGAGGCTGAGGTGCAAGAATCACTCAAACCCAGGTGGTGGAGGTTGCAGTGAGCCAAGATCCACCACTGCACGCCTGGGTGATGGAATGAGACTCTGTCTCAAAAAAAAGAAAAGAAAAGAAAAGAAAAAAGAAATCAAGTGATGGGCTTTAGCCTCACAGCTGGCAAAGCTATCATTTAACACCAGGTCTGTAACATATTCCAATATCTGCTCTGATGCTCATGATGCTAGAGCGTGCATGGGTGAATATATGTGTTTAATTGAGGTGAAATTCACATACAGTATTAACCATCTTAAAGTGAATGATTCAGTGGTATTTAGTATATTAATAATGGTGTGCAACCACACTTTGATCTACTTCCAGAATGTTTCATTATGCCACACACAAACCCCATATCCATTAAACAGGCTACTTCTCATTTCCTTCTCCCCTTTAGCCCCTGACAAATAGCAATCTGCTTTCTGTCTTTATAGATTTGCCTATTTTGGATACTTCATATAAATGGCATCATACAATAGGTGACTCCTTTTTCTTAGTATAATGTTTTTGGCCAGGTGCAGTGGTTCACACCTACACTTTGGGAAGCCAAGGTGGGAGGATCATTTGAGCCTCAGAGTTTGAGACCAGCCTGGGCAACATAGCAAGACACAGTCTCTGTGAAAAAATTAAAATAAAGTAAAATATAATGTTTTTGAAGTTCACCCATGTATCAATATCATGTATCAGTACTTTGTTCCTCTTTATGGCTAGATAATATTGTGTTTGGTTTTTTGTTATTATTGATTTTTTTTTGAGACAGAGTCTCACTCTGCCACCCAGCCTGGAGTGCAGTGGCATGATCTCGGCTCACTGCAACCACTGCCTCCCGGGCTCAAACGATTCTCCTGTCTCAGCCTCCCGAGTAGCTGGGATTACAGGCCTCTGCTACCATGCCCAGCTAATTTTTTTATTTTTAGTAGACATGGGTTTTCACCATGTTGTCCAGGCTGGTCTCGAACTGCTGACCTCAGGTGATCCTCCCGCCTCAGCCTCTCAAAGTGCTGGGATTACAAGCATGAGTCACCACACCTGGCCAATATTGTGTATATTTTGAGGCAGAATATCAGCAGTCATCCTGTGTACCTCCTTCACCTGGAAATATGAAGAAAACCCAAGTCTGACTACTCAGATACCTCCTCCATTTCCCCCTGACATTCTCAACATGGTGCCATGGATGACCAGACTGCTAAAGTATCAGGTATTCTTCCCCTCCCTGGACATGGAGTGTTTGAACATGGTCTTCTGCCCTCCTGATGCATGAGGCCGAAGCACCCGCAGGCTCTAGCTGTAGGAGAGCTGGCTATAGCTTAATATATGTGGTTTCCCTAATCCACTTCTAATTTGGGGTAGAAGTTTTGTTATCTGTCATTTTCTGGGTACCCAGAACATTCTGTCTTACAGGGGCCAGGTGTTTCTGGATGATGATTCAGATCTCTGCTCCAATTAGAGCAGCAGCTTTCATAATACTCTTCCTGAATCTTACTACAAATTATCCTACACAAAACAGTCAGCGTGATCTTTCTGAATCCCTGAACTGATCAAGTCATGCCCTACTCATAATTATTCTGTGGCTTCCCAGTGATTATAGGGTGCACTAGAACTCTTTAACACACAAGGTTATAAAGGATCTGCCCCCTTTCTATGCAATATCATTCTCTCCTCCAAACTCCCCGCACATTCTAGAAAAATAGAACACTGAACAAGTGATCCTTCCCCTGACTGCACCAAGAGGACTCAGAGACCCCTTCCTTCATGCTTTTATGTCAGCATTGTGCCATTTACAAAACTTTATAGTAAGGAAGGGAGAGGGAGCCTGTCAAACCATCCTGGAATTATTTGTTTTCACATCTGTCTCCCCACCCAAACTGTACATTCCTTGAGAGCAGAGAACATATCTTTACTGCTTCATATCCCCAATACCTAGCATAGTTCCTAGAACATGTCAGGAACTCAGTAAATATCTGTTCCTTTTGAGTAACAAGAATTCTTTAGAGGAAGTGATACTCTTAAAATTATACACCTCATGGCTGGGCACAGTGGCTCATACCTGTAATCCTAGCACTTTGGGGGGCCAAGGTGGGTGAATCACTTGAGGTCAGGAGTTCAAGACCAGCCTGGCCAACGTGGTGAAACCCTGTCTTTACTAAATATACAAAAATTAGCTGGGCATGGTAGTGGGCACCTGTAATTCCAGCTTCTCAGGAGGCTGAAGCAGGAGAATTGCTGGAACCTGGGAAGTGGAGGTTGCAGTGAGCTGAGATTGTATCACTGCACTCTAGCCTGAGCAACAGAGTAAGACCTTGTCTCAAAAAAAAAAAAAAAAAGAAAAATTATACATCTCATATGATGGACCTAGTTAGAAGTTGGATGTTAGAACTCATGATCTTTGGACAGTCTCTCCTAATGACAAATATAATGCTAAGGAAGAGAATAAGGGGCGGCAAAAGTGGTCAAATCCACCTTCCTCTCCAAATATACATACACTATTCAAGAGCAAAAATGATTTTTTTTCTTTGAGATAGTGTCTTGCTCTGTTTCCCAGACTGGAGTGCAATGGTGCAATCTTGGCTCACTGCAGTCTCCACCTCCTAAGGTCAAGCAATCTTCCCACCTCAGCCTCCCAAGTAGCTGGGACTGCAGGCGCACGCACATCCAGCTAATTTTTTTGTATATTTAGTAGAGACGGGCTTTTGCCATGTTGCCCAAGCTGGTCAACTTTGGGGCTCAAGCGATCTGCCGGCCTCGACTTCCGAAAAACTGAAATTTTAACTGTAAGAAGAAACGTGATAGGATCATTAAATTGATAGCTACGTGGTTAGCTATGGACTCTTTTTTGGTTGCATTGAATGCATGAAAATAATATCAAAACAAATCTTCTCTGGCAATCTCAATGGTTATTCCTCTCCAAAAACTGCCCATCTTCATCCCCGCCTTCTCTTATTTCCCACCACCAGCTCCTTCATCACATGTTAGAATTCCACAGAAAGTTTGAAGAGAACCCACTTTTGAACTCTGTATTACAAGAAACACCATTTTAAGGCTGCCTTAGGGAAATATGCAGAGATGATGGGTAAAAATTGAGATGTGGAAATGTTCAAGGCCTATGAATGCAACTTTCCTTCCTCACTGTAAAATAAGATTAGGTTGAAATCAAGGTGTTGGCAGGGGAAAAAAGAGATTAGGGGCATGTCTCACAGATGTTAATCTTGGCCACGTACATTAATGGCTTACTATGTTAATACAGTATATACATTAATAGCTTAATAGCTTCACACTAATAGATCTTACTAAAGAAAAATGATTTAGGATGGTAGTAAGCAGAAAAAATGATTGGATAAATTTGAATTTGAAGGATTTTTGCCTTTAGATGTTTCCATGGAAGATATTTTCTGTAAAGGTGAGGCCTTAAGTTTATACTTTTCCAAACACTTGATGTTGATAGGCCACATATATAAAGAAAAGGCCAAAAACATATTACAAAGGAAGGGAGGAAAGAAAGAAGGGAGGAAGGAAGGCAGGAAGGAAGGAAGGTAGTTAGTTATGTTAAGAATGTTCATTGAGATGAATGAGAATGGAACAAAAACATGAAGTGCTCAGATGGGCTGAAGTCACAGGTCTGCAGGTATCAAGAGTAGTGGTGGCTGGAAGTTTGGCTCCTGTGGGTGAAAAGACTAAGAGGGATCCAAACAAGACAAGGTTCAGAGTTGGACTCCTACTTGAAGCCAGTAAATGGGGTGGTTCATTTAGGCTGACAAAAAGAGTCTGGGAAAAATAATGGGATAGGGGAGGGATTATGTAATCCTGTGCTCTAACTATAGCAGTTTCTTCCACATGTTCTCCATTGTCTGGGGTGATGCTGACCATCACCCAGGACTATGGCTTTTAGCCACCTTCTGGCCAAGAGTGGTGGAAGGATATGCAAGCAGGCAGGCCTGTGGCTGCCACAGTGATAGGCTCTTCCATATGCCTAATAAGATCATGAGACTGCAGCACAAAATGCCATTCTAAAACCTGGCTCTGGGCTAGAGACCCAGAGAGCCAAGCAGACATAACCATAATATTATTAGAGTAGAGGGATAGACACAAGGGAAGTGAGAGGGAGAGAGAAAACAAAATAATCCTAATCCTCCTCCTCGTCCTCCTCTTCCTCCTCTTCCTCCTCCTCCTCCTCCTTTCAGTGAGCCTGCCAACTGAAATTGCAAAACACATAAATAAACCTGAGGAAGACAACCCACCAAAACAAGAATGAAGCATAAATTCATTTGAAATGAAATTAAATTCATGGAACAGTCTGAAGGACTAGTGTAGATATCTGTTCACAGTAAAAAGGAAAACAATTAGGGATAAAATATGTAAAAACTAACTAAATAATAATACAGTTGGGGCAGAGGCAGCGTCCAGTGTGTGATTTGTTTTTGTTGTTTTTTTTTTGAAATGGAGTCTTGCTCTGTCACTCAGGCTGGAGTGCAGTGGTGCAATCTCAGTTCACTGCAACCTCCACCTCCCAGATTCAAGTGATTCTCCTGCCTCAGCCTCCTGAGTAACCGGGATTACAGGTGCCTACCACCTGGTTGATTTTTGTATTTTTAGTAGAGACGGGTTTCACCATGTTGGCCAGGCTGGTCTCCAACTCTTGACCTCAGGTGATCATCTCCCTCCTCAGTTTTCCAAAGTGCTGAGATTACAGGCGTGAGCCGCCGGGCCTGGCCTAGGCATTCACAGGTTTTTGTACTCAGAAAGGGAATATAACTACTGGAAAATTTATAGTTAAGCAAACATGTTAAACTAATTTATAGTTAAGCAAATAGGTTAAAACTATAGAAAAACAATGTCTAGTTTGGAAGCCAAAAGAAGGAAGAAAGGGTCTACAGAAAATTTTATCAATCTAACAGAAGGCAGGAAATAAGGGAAAAAAAGCATTCAAGGAAAAGGGTGGTAAAAAGAGATTTCTATCTATATGACAGTGCATTTGAATTATCAGGCAGTCAGTTTTTCCCAAGACTTCCAGTACGCAAGCAGTGCTGTGTTGGTAAATGTTTAAACTGGCTTGTTGGGGGTAAGGGTGGGAGTGGGGCTGATTTTTAGTGTTTACTCATTTTCATGGTGTAAATATTCTCATCATAGCCAACTTCATGCTATCAATGTGATATCAACCAGTTCACAGAATTCCTGAAAATGTAACAATAATGTCTAATAAGCTTGGTTCTAGGATATTGTTATTTATTTGTTTGGGATAGACAGGATTTTCTCATACTCTTCATACTGCATGTAAGTTTTGACAATAAAATAAAATTAAAAGATTCAACAGTGAGATACCACTACATACCTATTGGAATGACCAAATCTGGAACACTGACAATACCAAATGCTGGCAAGGATGTGGAGCAAAAGGAACTCTCCTTCATTTTCCGTGGGAATGCAGATGGTACAGTCACTTTGGAAGACAGTTTGCTAATTTCTTACAAAAGTAAACATACACTTACCGCAGGGTCTAGCCATCACCCTCTTAGTATTTACCTAAAGGAATTGACAACTGACAGACACACAAAAATCTGCACATTAATATTGATAACAGTTTAATTTACAATTGCCAAAACTTGAAAATCACCAAGATGTCCTTCAGTAGGTGAATGGATAGGTAAACTGTGATACATCCAGACAATGGAACATTATTCACTGCTAAAAAGAAATCGGCTATCAAGCTGTGAAAAGACATGGAGGAATCTTAAATTCATATTGCCGTGTGAAAGAAACCAATCTGAAAAGTCTGTTTACTGTAGGATTCCAATTACATGATATTCTGAAAAAGGCAAAACCATGGAGACAGTAAAACGATCAGTGGTTGTCAGGAGTTGTGGGCGGGGAGGGAGGGATGAATAGGTGGAACACAGGATTTTTTGGGCAGTGAAAATACTCTGTATGATACTATAAGGATGGATTACATGTCATTAGAAATTTGTCCAAACCCATAGAATGTGCAACACTGAGAGTGAACTTTAACATAAACCATGGACTCTGGGTAATTATGATGTGTCAATGTAGGTTCGTCAATTGTAGCAAATGTACAGCTGGGGGATGTCGATAGTGGGTGCATGTAGTGGGGCTGGGGTATATGAGAACTCTCTGTACCTTTCTCTCAGTTTTGCTGTGAACCTAAAACTGTTGTAAAAATAAAGTCTTTAATAAAACAAATTCTCTGCATGCCACTTTTCTAACTGAAATCATAGGGAAATTCATTATGAAAACAGGACTTGGTGGCATTCTGTTATTGGAGTATTCATCATATGGTTATGGAGGCTAGTAATCTATGATCCTTGCTAGCAAAGCCAGATCAATACAGAGATAAATGTCCTCAGCACAAGAGAATTGATATCATCCACATGATAATTGACCACTGTGTCACACATTCAATCATTCATCGCATTATCTGATATAACTAGCAGGAAGGGTAATATGTCTATGATTTATTATTAATGCATACTAGTATGAAATTCATGACCCATCTAGCCTGTTACCTGTCCTTGGCAACATAGTATAAAGTTGTCTACCTCCAGTAATAGGATCCCACAGAAAGAATCAAACAACCCTGTTTAATGCTAGGCATTGCCTGTTGAATTAGAAGAGATCCAAGAAGCGCCTGAGCTAGTGTTACTCCCTCTCTTCTTTTCTCTTCTCTTCCCATTCTCCTTGTCATGGGTTCTGCTTCCTTTTTTTTTCCCTCCCGGAGCACAGTGGCCTGTCCTAGAGCAGATATGGGTGGGTAAATTGTCCTAAAAGAGCCTTTTGTGTCACTGATTTGCTGCCATGAGTATATTTTGTGACAGCCATTCTACATCACCTATCAATGCATGTCAGTGAATTACAGTGGCTTAAAGCTCAGAACATACCGTAATATCAAGGCAGGGAAGCAGCATGTCCCCTGGGGGGACAGAATGGAGAAAATGAGAAAGAAAAACAGAAAGGTAACCATTTAGAAACCCCATGCGTAGAGTTAGTTCCCTAACAAAGGAGTCAAAACTCTTCCAAACTGTCTCTCCCTCCCCTTTCTTTCCCAACCTCTTGGGAACATGTGTTGGCTGCCTGCAACGTCTGTGCTTTACTTTGCAAGGGTTAATTAGATGGCCTATTATTCAGCAAATTAAAGGCTTGGTTGCCTGAGAGTTCCTTTCAGAAAGGATTAGGGTCTCTGATGAGGCTTTGATGTAATAGATGGAGCTGTTCTGCTCCATCATGTTAATAGAGGAGTTTTAAGGACTCCCCAGACTCTCTTTGGCAGTCACTGTCTTTATTCCTTCCCTTGCCTAAAAAAGAAAAATATTTTATCCTGCAAAAATTTAATGCTTGAACAAGGTACTAGATTGACATCCTGGAGGGGGGGGAGTGGGGGGGGTGGGGGGTAAAGTGTTCATTTCTTGTCTAAAATCACACAGAAGCAGCACTTCCTGGCTTCCTTGGGTGGCCACTTCCTCTGCAAAAACCATCTCTAAAAAAGCAGCAGAAGCAGTAATTTGGGCCTTGTGGTTCATTGTCCTTGGAAGCTTTTTTACTAAGAAGTTGGGCAGGAGAGATGGCAGGTGACAGGCATGGTGGTGGTTTGTGTCCTCAGGAACATGAACCAAGACAGACAATAGCTGTGCAAAATCCTATCTTGGATAAAACATGCACAACTACATATTATCTGATGAGATTTTTTTCCCAGACTTTTTAGTGTGGTTAAGTTGTCATGAAAATCTGACTTAGTTCATTTTCTCCAATTTGATGGTCACATAATTGGCAATCAGCCAGAGAAGTGTTTAGTCAATTTTAGTCTTTACCAAAAGAATACACATTAAGGGAAGGGTACAAAATATGGGTAGACACAATGCCAGTAAGACTACTGCAGCGCTAGGTCATTATCCTGCCCCTTTAACTAATCTCCTGGCCCCACTGTGTATTATGGCCTCACATTTCAGCTGGAATAATTATTGTCATCATTTAGGGAGCAAATTGGCTGCCTTTTTGTTCCCCACTCCCCCTTGTGTGATGCTCCAGTCTTATTCCTGTCCTTCCCCAGCTCACATTGTTGGGATTGAATAGCTCCCTCCTTTGAGTTACTTTTGATTCATGGGCAATTTTCAGCAATCTTCTTTTCATTTTTTGCAATGAATAGCACATGGTAGTTTGGCATTCACCTTTTCTTTCCTTAATCGATGCCAGCATCCAGACATTCAACATGTCAGGAATCAAGAGGCCTGATCCTATAAAAATTCACCAAGTTGCTGCTAGATTTAGACATGGATTAAGACAGAGAGCTCCTTGTCTCTTTGTATTGGCCACCCAGGGAGATTTTTTTTTTTTGATAGATAATATAAGGCATCAGTTGGGATTAAAGAATGTCCTAAGAAACAGCCCTATGAAACCCGTAGCCGTGTTTACTAGAGAGTGATAATATTCATTACATTGCATGGGGCCATTTCTTTCTTCTTCTTTTTTTTTTTTTGAGACATAGTTTTGCTCTTTTTGCCCAAGCTGGAGTGAGTGCAATGGCATGATCTTGGCTCACTGCAACCTCCACTTCCCGGCTTTGAGTAATTCTCCTGCCTTAGCCTCCCAAGTAGCTTGGATTACAGGCACCCACCACCACACCCAGGTAATTTTTTTGTGCTTTTAGTAGAGACGAGGTTTCACCATGTTGGCCAGGCTGGTCACCAACTCCTGACCTCAGATGATCTGCCCGACTCAGCCTCCCAAAGTGCTGGGATTGCAAGTGTGAGCCACCATGCCTGGCTGCATGGAGCCATTTCTATGAAGACCCTGGAAAGCTGCGTTTTTAGTCTTGTTACCTGTCATTACGTCATAGTTCTCCAAATTGCTGGTCTGTTTTATTTCGTTATTTTCATTAAAAAAAAATGTTTTAAGACAAGGTATCACTCTGTGGCCCAGGCTGGGGTGCAGTGGTACAGTCATGGCTTACTGCAGCCTCAACCTCCTGGGCTGAAGCAGTCCTCTCACCTCAGCCTCCCAAGTGGCTGGGATCATAGCCGTGCACCACCATGCCCCCATAATTAAAAAAATATGTTTTTGGTAGAGATGGGGTTTCCCTGTGTTGCTCAGACATGTTTCTAACTCCTGGGCTCAAGCAATACTGGCTTAACCTCCCAAAATGCTGGGATCACAGACAGGTATGAGACACTGCACCTGGTATAGTCTGTTTTTATATCATGAATTTTAAGAAATATAGAACAGACTATATTTTGTCTTTCACATTGTCTGATATAAAGCCCAGAGCCCAATCTGTGGACGCCTCTAACAAAGTATTTTATTTGGTATTCTAATTCCTATCTTTCTTCCCTAATTTCCCCTTCGCTTCATTTTTCTCTTTGGCTTATAATTTTTTTATCTTGCCTTATCACATATACTTTTATTTATTTAAGCACCTATTGTAAGATGTCTTAAATTATTTCTGGAACAAGATGAAATATTTTAAAATTTGCATATATTGGTAGGAATGGAAAATGATGTTATGATTTTGGAAAACAGCCTGGTAATTCCTCAAAAAGATAAACGTAAAGTTATCATATGATCCAGCAACCCAGGGGAAATGAAAACATGTGTCCACATAAAAACTTGTGGCTGGGTGCAGTGGCTCACGTCTGTAATCCCAGCACTTTGGGAGGCCGAGGCAGGTGGATCATAATGTCAAGAGATGGAGACCATCCTGGCCAACATGGTGAAACCCCATCTCTACCAAAATACAAAAAATTAGCCAGGCATAGTGGCACACACCTGTAGTCCCAGCTACTTGGGAGGCTGGGGCAGGGAATTGCTTGAACCAGGGCGGCGGAGGTTGTAGTGAGCTGAGATTGTGCCTCCGCACTCCAGTCTGGGAACAGAGCAAAGCTCTGTCTCAAAAAAAAATTCATAATAGCTTAAAAGTGGAAACAACCTAAGTGTCTGTCAACTGATAGATGGATAAACAAAATGTGGTATATCCATATAATGGAACATTATTTAACAATAAAAATGAATGTAATATTAACATATACTATGATACAAATGAACCTTGAAAACATGCAAAATGAAAGAAGCTAGTTACAAAAGACCATACATATTATGTGAAATGTCCAGATTAGGCAAATCTGTAGAGACAGAAAGTAGATTAGTGGTTGCCTGGGACTGAGAAGGTTGTGAATGCTAATGGATATAGGGTTTCTTTTTGGGGTGATGAAAATGTTCTAAAATTGATTGTGGTAATGGTTGCACAACTGTTCAAATAATACAAATCTCTGAGGGCCAGGCATGGTGGCTCACACCTGTAATCCCAGCACTTTGGGAGGGCGAGGCAGGCGGATCACAAGGTCAGGAGTTTGAGACCAGCCTGGCCAACGTAGTGAAACCCTGTCTCTACTAAAAACACAAAAATTAACTGGGCATTGTGGTAGGTACCTGTAATCCCAGCTATTTGGGAGGCTGAGGCAGGAGGATTGCTTGAACTTGGGAGGTGGAGGTTGTAGTGAGCCAAGATCGCACAACTGCATTCCAGTCCAGGCAACAGTGCAAGACTCCATCTCAAAAAATAAAAAAACTTTACATTGTATATCTTTAATGGATGAACTGTATAGTATGTGAATTATATCTCATTAAAGGTAGTATAAGAGTTATTGGCAATAATTACTAGTAAATTTTATTGAGTAGTTTTTGCTGATTTTCTTACATTTAAAATTTTTGCTTAATGCTGGATATGCACATTCTAGTTGCACCCACTCATTTTCATCTGAATCTACAGACTTGTTTGGGATTGTGAGTCTCTAAGAATAGGGATGCCCTTCTCCATAGCATGAAAATTCTCTCTATATTACTTAGTTTATACATTTGATCTACTAGACAAAGGCCATAGTTGTTCAGGAGCAAGTTCTAAGCCTGTGCGCATAAAAGCCGTCAGTTCTATTTTCACTTCTCCTTGTCTTTGCATACCCTATCTCCTCTGCCCTTGTCATCTTATTCTACCTGATAATGAAAATAAGTGAACAAGAGTGGCCAGAAAAGTAAAAGAATAACTAAGAAATGTAGCATCACTACAGGCAACGAAAGAGAATGTTTCAAGAAACCGGGGTAATAGTGGTCATTAGTGACCTCTTGAACAGAGAGGTTGAATACAGTAACTAAAAAGGGAGCACAGAATCGGTAACCTAAAGTCCTTTAGGGTCCTTTGAGAGAGGTTTTAGTTGGGTAGTGAAGATAAAAGATTTTTATGTTCATAAAGATTTAACTACAGGCCCATCTATTAAATTTAAGTTTGCCTAAGATTCCATTGGTGACCTCTCCTCTTTTCTTTCAACCCTCTTGACTTGTCTTCAAGTTCCAGGGCTACAGTCATCATCTTTCCCTTTCCACTTCCTTAATTCAGACTGTATTCTTCCTAATGAACCCACTCCCTCCTTCTAATTTACTCTCTAATGTGGTGCCAGTTTATTTCCTAAAGCAAAGATCTAATTGTGTTATATCTGTGCTCACGAACCTCAGTTTAATGTGGCTAAGAAAGACCAAACTTACGAGCAAGACCTTCTAGGTTCTGAAAAGATGTTCCAGCCAGATTCTCACCTCCATCTCTATTATAACTGCATCATTCTGTTCTACTCATATCCCTAGATGAGCCCTGCATTTTATACCAATGAACTTCCTCGAAAGGCTACTGTATCCTCTACTTGGAATACCTCTTCCCTGCATTTCCTGTCAATATCCCTTTTGTTTTTTAAGACCCAATGATCACCTCTCATGTGAAACTCTTGCTCTTAGTTAGAGTTATTTACTTCACCTGAGCTATTCTAGTGCTTATACTTTTCAGCTTTAAATTATTATTATTTATGTCCATGTCTATTCTACTTCTTCTTTCTAAATCCCATGAAAGTAAATGTCCCATTCCAGGCATCTTTCCCCCAAGCATTTGCTATAGCACCATTCATATTAAATACCTAGCAAGTTTTTGAATGATTCAAAGAAATCCGTCTCACCTGATTCTCTAAATCTTTCCTATGTGTAAGTTTGGTATTACCCCAGAAGCTGATAAGTTTCTTGTGGAGGAATATAATTCTTCTGTTTGATTTGCACTCTTTTAGCCCCAACCACCGTCCTGGTATAGTTTTGAGCATGTAATTAATGATCATGCAGTGTGGAATAGATTGTTCATTTCTTTTAGAGGATGGCTGGGTACTATCTATTCCTTCTCCTTGTAGGGAGAAGAATGCATACAAATGAGAATTGTGGATTTAATTCAGGGAAGGTGGCAATCATAGGAAGAAATACAATTCATGTGTCCCTGGGCATTTAAGCCTAGACTAAGAAGCAGACCATGACTGTTTGTCAAAATGGAAATTGATTTTTGAATCAAAGAAATGAGCCAGACATTAAAAAATAAGATTACCCAAAGGCATGAACTTGAAAAATGCCAAAGTTCTTTGCTTTTGCTGAATTGTCAGACCCAGAAATTCTCTTCCCCTCAGAACTTTGAAAGTTCTGATCAGGACCTCTACTATCAAACAGAAATTTGTCCTCAGTGGTAGGACTCACACTGAGAGAAAGTAGCTAACTAATGGGTGCAGTATCATTCAAATCTAACTCAAATTGCATATTAACATTTCCTTGTTGCTATGGTTTGAATGTGTCTCCTTCAAAATTGAGGTGCTGCCATTGTGATAGTATTAAGAGGTG
Organism: Cacajao melanocephalus; assembly: GCA_963573385.1. Lineage (NCBI taxonomy): Eukaryota > Metazoa > Chordata > Mammalia > Primates > Pitheciidae > Cacajao > Cacajao melanocephalus. The sequence goes on from CAUYLG010056694.1 coordinate 41,219, forward strand.
GGTTCTTTAAGAGGTGATTAGGTCATGAGAGCCTCTCCATGGTGAATGGGATTAAGTACCTTATAAACAGGCTTGAAGGGGAGTTAGTCTCTTCTTGCCTTTTGGCTTTCCACTATGTGAAGACACAGCTTCCTCCCCTCTGAAGGAACCATCTTGGGAATAGAGAGCAGCCCTCACCAGACAACTGAACCTGCTGGAACCTTGATCTTGGAATTCTCTGGCTCCAGAACTGTGAGAAAATAAATTTTTGTTCTTTATAAATTACCCAGTCTTAGGTCATCTGATACAGCAGTGCAAAATGGAGTAGGACACTTATGTAGCACTCATACTGCTGATTATTAACAGGTGTGGGTGTACCACAGCTGTCTTCCTCCACTGGACTGACTGACTGTATACCCAGCAACTAGGACAGTGTCTGGCCCAGGGAGCTGGCATTTATCAAGTGCTCACTATGTACCAAACACGACACATGAATTCCCTTCACAATAACATTTCTGACCATTTTAGGCTTTGATATCCCAGGGATCACACCTTTTCCAGTCCTTTGAACTAAAGGGTGGCCTCTGAACATAGACTAACAATCTGATAAGCTAGTTGCTGGGGCTGTGTGATGAAGTAATGGCTCATGTTTATCAGTGCCCTGACTGTATCACATGGCTGGAGTTGCCTCGAGACATATCTGGTTAATTGCAATGTGCTTTTTATAAAAACTCAACCAAAGAAGAAAGAAAAGAAAGCAAGCAGGAGTAGAAGGTGATGACTTGGGGCCACCAGTTACAATCCTTACGACTGCCTTAGTTCTAAAACACAAAATTGACATCTTCCTGGCTGCCGCCACGTCCAGCAGAGGGCATCCTTATCCCCATGCTTTGTCAAATGCAATATGACACTGAAAGCCTAGCTTAAACGCAAGAAAGAAGCACCAATAACAAGAATAAACCAGACACGTAGTCAGCTGCCTTCAGTTGGCCTTTTCTTGGACATACCCCTCTTTACCTTGAACCTGTGCCCCATCTTGACCTGTCACTTGGCTCTGGCCTGGTTCCACTTGTCCCTTCTAACTTCATCTTGTTTGTTTAGCACTTTTACATCTCTCTCCTTCTCTTCCTCTCAGACTGATTCTGCCTGTTGTCCATGGTGTAGTCTCCTTTGCTGTGTTCCTCCTCACTCTGGCTCTCTACTTGTCCCCAGACAAGCAGGGCTGGAGGATCTAGAATTTTTGTTACCTCATCTCCTTCCCTAAGAACACAGTCAGTTAGTCTGGGCTTTTCTAACTATTTCATATTGACCAAGGGATTAGAGATAGAGGGTAAAGAGGTTCCTGGTTGACAAGTTTCACTCAGGCTGCAACCCTGGGGCATTACAGGGCTACACATTGCAGCTCTCTGCCTTAGCAGAGTCTCTGACCCTGGGCTTTGTTTTTGCATGGGGACTCTCTCCAGCCACACTGGTGCACATTCCTTAACTCTGCAGGTAGATTCTGTTTCATCAGGTATTTGATATTTTGGCCTTAAACCACCCTATATATTTTCTTATGTGACATTCTTCACTTTCTTTGAATCTTCTCTGGGTGAGAAAAGTAGATGTTCTTTATCCCCAAGTTTCCTGCCCAGTCTCAGGCTTCAGGAAATGCAATGTTCTTCCCTTTCCATTTCCATCCTAGATTCACTTGTGCTCACTCTAGACCTTTGGTGCTGACAGCTTTGTCTAAAGATCAGGCTGACTTGCTTATCATCTTCCAAACCTTGCCCCAGGATCTCTGGCAAGATGGCAGCTGCCCTGTTGTCCAGCAGCCCTGTGGTCTCTAGCTTTTCGCACAGACTCTGTTCCCATTTCTTACTTCAAAGGGAGACTCAGCTTCTTGTTCTAAAACTCTGCATCCTACCTTCTTGGGGCTTTTTTTTTTTTTAAAGCAAATACTGACTGTTCTCCTCTGATTGATAACCATAGACCTGCCTCACTGAGTAATGCACTGTCAGTTCTCATTTACCTGTTTCAAGGGAGGAGGACCCCACTTCCCCACCCCAAGTGTGAAGCTAGGATGCAATTTCAGTTCTCACCAGTGAGACTTTAAAACAACGTCAAATGTGATATGTAGACTTCAGGAAAAATGAAATGCAGTGAAATATTCCACCAAACAGGGAGGTGATGTTTCACAGAAATAACATACACAACATCAGGTTTCTCATTCTGCCTTCTTTTGAAGCATTAGTCATTTTGGGAAAATGCCTGTTTGTCATAGTCTTGTCTTCCAGAATGGAAATTTTCTTCCAAGACAGAGTACTGTGGGCTCTGATATTTAACCTATAATTAGCGTATCCTCTGGAGGATTTTCTCCCCTTGATGTAGAGGCCTCTTTGTCAGTCAGCCTTCTGTTTGACGATGATAGCAACCACAGGGCAGTAGAGTGTGAATCACAGGGCAGGGAAGTGCTTGCTCAGATCCAAAATGTTTAGATCTTCTGTAGCAACGGGAACACGTAACAATCCAAGTAGCAAGCCTGCAAGAAAATAGCAGGAAATATAAAAGGCAGAGTATTTATAAAGAAATGAGAAGAGACACAAATCCTGAGTTTTGATTTAGTTTTGCCCCAATGTATGGAATAAAATTGCTCACCCTCATGCTTTTCTTACCCAGTTCACTAGTATTTTTAGTTTTTGCCTTTTCAGCTGCTCTATATCAAGTGTTTTATTCATTGGTAAACAACAGTCGGAGGCTCTTGACAAATAGCTCCCCCTTGCAGGCATCCGGTTTTTTGGTTGAAATGGCAATTTACAGGGACAGAGAAGCTGTGTCACTACAGCATTATTGTATGAGAGCAGAGAGTGCACAGGCACCACCAGCTCCAGAGCCCGCCCTTGCTTCTTGCTAAGAAATGTCTCCTTTTTGCCTGTTTTTGGCAGAAGCCAGACTGGGAGATTGCTGCAAATGGCTGCAACAACCTGTGTTTAATGTGGTGACACTAATAGATTCTGAGAATTAATCTTCAGCCAAGAAAGCATGATGGAAGGTACTAGAATTTCAAATCAGGTAGTGAATTGATATCCTTCAAGGCTGAAATTTGCTTCCTTTTTCTTCTGGTGGACTTTCCTGTCATATTCCAACCACCCACCGTGGCCTTATTTCCAGAGTCTCTTGTATATATCTCGTGGTATACATAAATTGGTATTCTATTGTCTCGTTTTGCCTCTTAGCACAGAGAAAGCATATCTAAATCCAAATTTTAAAAAAAGATTTAAAAATCCAGGAATGAATGAAAGAAAGAATTACTTATGATTTGGGGGAAAAGTAGTTTATCTAAATCTAGTCCTTGCTACTTTTTTTCTAGAATAAAAAACTCTGGAAGGAGCTGAGCTCAGGAAAATGTCTCCCCAGTTTGAAACACTGTCTTTTGCAGAAACAGCCCAACAGAGTGTCTCAGATGTGGCAGTAATTACGGGTTATTAGAGTCTCCTCTCAGTCCACTGGGTTGAGGACACTGCTATCCATTCTAAAATCATGCTACTAATTGCTTACAACAGAGCTTCCAAGGATATCATTTGTGAGGCTGACACACACAAAAAAAGGTCTCTGTGGTCAAGTAAGTTTGGAAACGTGGACTCAAACAGAATTAAACAGAATTACAAGTAACACTAGTACTTGTAAGAACCTTTAATAGGCTTGTGTGCATTATGAAACTCCAAACTTACTTGGTTTAGAGAATCACCAATGTTTTCCAAACTCTTTTCACTAGGAAACTAGTTTGTTTTTTTGATGGAACGCTTTATGTGTCTAGGGCTTCCCCTAATTCACTTAACATTGACTGGCCCCCAGTCCCATACAGAGTTTAACATTTTATGCATCCTTTTGTAAAAACTGCTCAGTCCCTGGCGGGGGAAGATATTCTTCATTTGGAATTTGCAATTCCTGGTTTAATAAGCTATACCTGAAATGAATAAGTATATTAGAACTTCTTTAGTTTTGTTTGTTCTCCAAATCAGGTTAAAGGAATTCTACCTTGCTTTATAAAAGAACATGGAGGCTCTCAGGAGTTTTAACAATCCCAGCTGTCAGTTTCGTCTTCATCCACTAAACCTCTGCTGACCAGGGATAGAAATGACAAGCCAACAAACTTAAACAGTAAGAGTTTTGGGCACCAGCCTACACAGTCTTAAGCAATATCAATTATACCCTAGTTAAAGTTGGTAAAGGGACTAAAGGCAATAATTCTTAGGCACTCAAGAGAAGCAGCTTAGGAGGTGAAGGTCAGTGTTCTGGTGGCATCCTGAGTTACGGGCTTTGCAGCTTGCCTAGTCTTGCTGCTTGCATTGCCAGTCTGGTTCTCCAATCTTAAAATGACTTCTGCCTTTGCTCTCCCAGTTTAGTTTAATTCAATTTAGTTCCAAAACTTCCCCCAAGACTTGCCTAGCTCAATTCTTACCAGCTCCAGGAAGTCTTCCCTGCCTAGTTCTTCCCTCTGGCCCTGAAGAATTGTTTTGTACATTGTACCTTTGCCATTTTTAGCAAAACGGAGCAGAGTAGGACGGGTCCTCCTGTGGGAGTTAACGAATTGACCTCATCACTGTCAGGACTTCGTCTCAGTCTCTTCACCTCTTAAAAGAGGGGTTAGAATCGAAAATCTATTCCCTGTGGCTCTGAAACCCTACGCTTTTGTGTTATTATTTCTTACCCTAAAGATACAAGAAAACATATAGCTTTTGCTGTTTCATGTGTTTCTCTTGTCCTTCCTTCTTTCCAATTAGATTGTAGATCCTTGAGGAAAAGGGTCATGGTTTCTAATTTTGGCTAATTCTGGTGCTGTGTAATAAATGTTTGCTGAGTAAATGATACGATCCTGTGCCGTGATGTCTAGTAAAGCAGGACTTCCAGCCCTATCTGCTCTTAAGGAATGACTTTTCTCTATTTATCTATAAAATAAGAATTCCATTTCAGACTGGCTGTTTGCTCCCCATGAGAAAAAATATATAGAGGAGTATTTTAGAATAAAGCTACTCCGATGCAATTGGAGAGTCACAACTCTGCTTAGCATTCTTCCTCTTTACACTCAGTTTCAGTTTTGCTTCTCTTGTGGTATGATGGTGTATGGTCGACACACCCGACAGCAATAATTTAACTTGAGCATACGCTGAGGATGGCCTGAGGATGGCAGTCGAACCTGAATATGTGTTTGGAGTTCAGAATATGGCCAACCCAGAGATCAATTCCTTGCCTATAAGGAATATCTGAGCTCGGGGCCCTTCCTGTGGAGCATCATCATACAGGGGAGTGAGGCTCTTTGTTCCAGGTTAAATGAAGGTTGCCAGGTTAAGGTTGTTAGGAGGAAGGAATGAATGAAAATGCTATATAAACTGCATACTTTTTGCATACAGTGGCGGTTGTTCTGTCCAAAACACAGCTACTGGATCATCCCTGTTTGTAAGTTCCTCCTGATAAAACCCTATGTCTCCTTCGTTGGCTCTGGGTCTCTCCTTTGGCATCTTGAAATCTGTGCCATCCCTACTGAAGTTAATAGGGGTTTATTATGACAGACACTCAACCCACTTCAGTCTCTCTTACTTAGAGAACTAACAAAGCCTTTTTGTTTTGAGACAGGGTCTCACTCTGTTGCCAGGATGGAGTGTAGTGGTGTGGTCATTTCAGCTCACTGAAATCTTAAACTCCTGGGCTCAAGTGATCCTCTGGCCTCAGCCTCCTGAGTACCTGGGACTACAGGTGTGCTCTGCTAATTTTTAAATTCTTTTTTAGTAGAGACGAGGTTTCACTATGTTGCTCAGGCTTGTTTTGAACTCCTGGGCTCAAGCAATCCTCCTACTTTGGCCTCCTAAAGTGTTGGGATTACAGGCGTGAGCCACTGTGCCTGGCTAACAGGTCCTCTTGATCATTGCTTCCAGAAAGTAGAATGCCCACTACCAAGAAATAACAGACTTACTTGTTAGTTTCTTCCTTGCCTAATTCTCTGACTTCATTATTCACTCATTTCTTTGATTCTTCCATAATCTAGAGAGGAGCCCTCTCCAACATATCAAATGATCCTTGCAACCTTCTTGGTTGCAAGGTTGAAGAAGGCTTCCTTCTCCAGTGGATGCTAACGTTGTGAAACAAGCTATACCACCTTTAACTGCATCCCTAGACTCTAGTAGAGATATATTTTCATAAGGCTGGATGGAGTATGGGTTTCCCAATCTTTCTCAATCCCTGTTCAAGGAGCTTTACTTACTGAAGTACCCAAAGGACCTTGTTTTCAGGCCTCACCTGGAACACTGCCCTGAGGTACCTATCTTAAGGAGGAAGGTAGAGTCAGCTCCAGCCCATTTTCCCCTTCACATGCTGTGAATTTTTTATTAATTGCCTTCTCTCACCTTCAGCCTCTGCCCCTGAGTTTACTAATTTGAAGTGTTGCCACTAGACAACAGGCTATTGAGGGTGCCCTGGTCCTTTTGTTCATTCTTTCTTTTCATTGAGCATCTGCTAGTAGTCAGATGATGATTCAACAATTAACACAGGAAAAAAGATTAAAAAAAAGTAGGGGAGGGTTGGGGATGAGTGGGATGAATATTATGTGAGGAAACAAGAAATTTCTCTCCGTATGTTTGGGAAACACTTCAATACTGATATACCTATTTTGTGATGAGAAACCGACATAATGTGACTTATTAAAAATCACTGGGCAGGCTCAGCTTCAGATCCAGCAGTTCCTACTACTCCCTCTGAGGCTCCTGGGGGTGTGCAAACTACCAGGTGCATCTTCAGTAGGAACTCTCAGAGGACATAAGGACTGTGTTTATCGTAGGAGTTTTTATACACTATTCCTAATGCTAGGAGGACTGGGCCATACACCTGTATTACTGACAATATCTTAGGTTCCTTCTTTTTTCAGGAAACACCATTATTAGCATTTTTACATAATATCAGAGCGTATTAGCTTTGATAGTTACATATAGAGGTGAATATACAAGGAACCAAGGGAAGATGGCTGATATAAAGACATGAACACAGTCTTTTTAAAGCATATGCACTGATTCTTTATTTTTCACAGAAAAATAATAGATTATACAAAAGGCCCTGAACCTACAAAAGTCAAATGATGTATTTCTTCTCGCGGCAAGACAGAGGTGGTATTTATAGTCCTGCAAGCAGCACAATGGAGATAATTTAGGTTCTGTTGGCTTTTCTAGCTGAAAGCTTCAGTTCCAATAAACAGGGAATCCCCTGAATCAATTTGAAAACAGACTGACTGGGAAATTTACCGAATATCTTTTCAGGACTAGAAGGTAGGGGATATGAAAGTGTTTTGAACTGAAAACTGCAAAGGCTAAAGCTTTTTTGTAAGTCTAACGGTTGTGGATTGTTTCAAGAACTCTGCTTAAATGTTTTGAAAGCATGTTCAAGGTGAGGCTGAACTTCTTTTTTACCATTTGTCAGTGAATTTCATTAAAAATATGCTGTATTTTAGACGATGCTGGCATGCAACTGTTGAGAAAACTAAAGACGTTTATTTCACGGAGTGGGCGGAATAGCATCCATTTATCCTAAGCCTCCAATGTGGGCTAAAGACTGATAGCTTAAAAGGGTGGATGTTAAGATTTCTTCCTCTCGCCAAGGGCAGCTATGCAGACTAGAAACATGGTGGCAGTTGGAGGGGTATTTGTCGGATTCAACTTCACTAGAAATGTCCCTGTATCAAAATCATCTTGAATAACACAGAAGGTGCAGTAAAACATACTAAATCATTGTTTGCTTTGAGAAGGATTTTGAATCTGAAACAGAAAGTAGTTACACCAGTGTGGTTTTAACCAATTAACCACAGAAGAATTTAAATGCAACCCAATTTTTGCCATTTCGAATGGACTTTTTGTTCCCTGTTTGTGTAACTCTATCCCAATTCATCTGAATTATATTGTAGTCACTTCCTGTTCTGTGGTTTTTCTGGTTCTTCAGAAGACATTAGAAATCAAGCTCCCAAACTTTCTCTGTGAATGTTTCTTTATGATTAGTTTCTTTCCTTATAAACTCCTAAATGCATTTCCTCACCACTAAACAAGGGGCTTTTCGTATATTAGGATTGAATTGAAATGATAGTATTTAATTCTACATATTTCTGAAAGAAAGTATGTATACCAATCAACTTGACTCCACTGAAAATATTTTTCTGTAATGAAAATGCAGATAGAATATTGAGCAGTCTATTTTCAGTGTCGAAAATTCAAATTGACGGCTTTAAAAAAATACAATTGATGGCATTAAAAATTACAACCTCACAAATAGGTGTCAACATTAAAAAAAATTTTTAATTTAACAATTTAAAAATTGATAGTAAAAATTCAAATTGATGCTAAAAATTGTGTTTTCAACTTTGCTTAAAACAAAGATTTCTGATGTTTTAATTAATTCAACTAACAGAATCACTGTTTTTCTATTTTCTGATACATATTAATAAAGAAAGAGCTGTTTATCATTAACCAATGATCAGGTTTTATAAATGAGTTTTTACCTTCTCTCTCTCTCTCCCGTACTCATAGGGGAACAGGGTGTCTAAGATTGTACTTTGGATTGTTTGTTGATTTTTGCAAACAGGTGTCTTATTAAGGATTTTGAAAGGCGACCTTCTGTCACACATCTCCTTGACCACCCATTTATTAAAGGAGTACATGGAAAGGTTTTGTTTCTGCAAAAACAGCTGGCCAAGGTTCTCCAAGACCAGAAGCATCTAAATCCTGTTGCTCAAACCAGGTACTGTACTCTCTTTCTTCTTTCTCCCTGTGGTTGTTTATAAATATGTCATGTCATGTGTTTTGATTTGCCCAGCATTATTACTGGTAATTATCACATCCCTGCATTTTTAAGAGTTTTATTTACATGACATTAAGTACTCCATGCCCAGTGGATGAGAGCAGGAGAGCTTCAGAAACAAACTGCCCATTTGTTTCTTACTGCCAGTTTCTCTCAAGTGGCTGAAATCTTACTTTGCCTTGGTGTTCAGTTAGCTCTAGTTAAGAATCAACATATAGATTTACATTTAATAGAAATTTGGACTTCTTTTTTACCAATAAAAGAAACTGTATAAAAGCAACCATGGCTGATACCGTGTGAAACACCTTTACTTGGCCATTGTAGACTGAAGAGCAGTAATAACACTGGAGACTGTTTCTCTAAGGTGCCCTGAGACCATTTTCTCTTTAGTTTAAAACTCCTTAGAGTCAATTTTGTATTTTTGATTAATATTTTTTAGGTATTGCTTATGCTAGCTAAATCAACTGTGATTCCTGCCCTACCTCATCCTCTTTTTTTTTTTTTAGAAGGCATATATTTTTTTTAATTGTTTATTTTCAGGGGCAAGTGCTTTAAACAGTATTCCCCAGTGAATCTCTACGAAATAGATCTTTGATTTCTGTCCAGAGGGTGGCAGAATTTCTCTTTTAAAAAAATTAAATGCAAATAAACCTGCTTCCTGTGCTCACCAATTATTTGGCTTTATGAAACCATCCAGGATGTAGATAAGCTCCAGTTTGTTATTATTAAAAGAACATTCAAAGTACTGGAGGTGAAGAAAATAAGATATCATAAGTTACAAGTTCTGGAAATAATCATATATTCTGCAGAGAACTGTTTACTAATCAAAAAGCCAAACATTGCATCAGAACTCTTGGAGCAGGAGGTGGAGTTTCAAGGTGACTATATTTTGCTGATTTTTCTCCACCACCACCAGGTTCCCTTTTGGACAGCTCAGAACAGATTTTTTTTCCTACTTGTTTGCTTTTTCCACTGCCATTTCTGTTTCTATGGCCTCCCTACAGGATAGAGAAATGCAGATAAATTCTTGTGACGCTGAATCTTTTTGAAGCAGTAGGAACCTGTGTTTAAGCCCCAGGGAGCTGAAATCTCTTTTCTTCCTCGTTTTGGTTCCTGTACGCCAGCCACCACCTGTACCATCCACGAACACACACACACACACACACACACACACACACACACACACGGCACCACCACCACCACCACCAAAAATGAAGATGAAGTAAAAGAAAAAACAAATCAGGCAAAAAAACAAACCCAACATTTAAAGGCCGTAAGTCAAATCCAACATCTCCTCTTTGTCTTCCTGTTCTGGGATTTGCCACAGAATGATTTCTGAGACTTCATTTGCCAAGTTATCTGGATTTTCACATTTGCCTGACTTTGCCTGTCCAGATCTATGCTTTCTCTCTCTCTCTCTCTCTCTTTTTAAAGAAACCAAAACCTTTCTTCTTTTACCATAGAAAATTGTAACACCAGCCTCTCTCATCCCCTTTCTCTAATTTCTCTTTATCTTTGTTAACTCCTTTGATGTCAGAAGCCTCATGTGGTGGCAAAGGCTTCTCACAGGGTCCTTGTAATCTTGAGTTTCACTCAGTGGTTTGTGTTTCTTTGAACTATCATTAAAAAAATACAACCTCACAAATAGGTATCAGTACTTTTAAACAGTCACTTCCTTAGGATGTAGGAAAATTTATTCCAAAGGAAACACAATACATGTAATTGACACTTAACCTGCCACCTTTCTTGTACTGTTACTTCCTCTTAGCAACTGGAAAGGAGCTGGCTACAAAGATGTTTTCAGCCCACCAGGAAAAACTCTCAAATATCATTCTGTGATGATAAATGAATATATTTAAAGTTGTGAGTTTCTAAGTTAAAGCCGAAAAAAAAAAAAAAACAGAAAAATTGAGGTGACTATACAAATGAGTGAGGCCAAATTACCCGGTCATCATTTTTCTACACAGTTATGGCCACCTGGCAGGCAATGCAATGTAGTGGTTAAAACCACTGACTTGGCAGGGTGTGGTGGCTCATACTTGTAATCCCAGCACTTTGGGAGGCTGAGGTGGGAGGATCACTTGATCCCAGGAGTTTGGGACCAGGCTGGGCACTATAGCAAGACCTCATCTCCACTAAAAAATTAAATAATAAAAAATAAAAGAAAAATTAGCCATGCATGGTGGCACATGTCTGTAGTCCCAGGAAGCTGATGTGAGAGAATCACTTAAGCCCAGGAGTTCGAGGCTGCAGTGAACTGTGATTGCACCACTGCACTCCAGCCTGGGCAACAGAGTGAGACCCTGTCTTGAAAAGAAAAGAAAAAAATCCATAGGCTCTGCCAGATTTTCATCTCAGGCCAACCACTTACTGGATAAGTTTTTAATCTTCCTGTTCCAAAGTTTCTTCTAGAAAATGGGGAACATTTTGAGGGTTAAGTGAGTCAATACATGTAAAATGCTTAGAATAGTGCACCCTTCATAAATGTTAGTAGTAGTAGTATATATGGTCTATTTAGCTGAGTCTTTCATTTCTTTTTAACACTACCTCTTTCCCATAATCTGTACAAATTCATCTTTTTACTTACTGTAAAAGATCATGAAAATAAACACTACTGAGGTACTGAATGTTAAAAGTATCCATTTTATCTGTTATTCAATATCTAATTTATTCATTCAAGAGGCATTTATACACGTGTATGTGTCAGGCCCTATGCTGAACAGAGGCACTACAAAGGCAAATCAGATGCAGTTCCTGATAAAGAGCTAATAGTCTGGTGTGTGATACAGACAAGAATCAGGTGAGAACAGCTCAACATGAAAAGTACCTAGATAAAGGAATGCCTGGGATACCTGAGAGCACCTGGGATAGACACCTAAGTCGATCTGGGGTTGGAATGGTGGTAGAAGATGCCCTGGAGCTGCTGGGAAGATGATCCTTGAACTGTCCTGAAGAACAAATAGAAGATAGTCAAGGAAAGGGAGTGATTCGGGGTAGAGGGGGAAGAACAAGCAAAGGGCAAGGCACAAGGGCTGGAAAGAGCTGGGGGAATCTGGTGAACAATTAGTTGACACAGCTGGAGCTTGGCGTGGGGTAGGTGAGAGGGAGAGACAGATAGACAGGAGCCATGTCATAATGGGCCTAAGGAACTTGAATTTGTTTCTTAGGTGCTAGGGAGCCATTGAAGAATTCCAGAAAGTTGTTCTGGTTGCAGTATGGAGGATGGAATGAAGCAGGGCAAGGCTGCAGCCAGGGAGCAGTTAGTAATTACAAATGGCAGAAGATATTAAAACAATGGTATTGTCAGGACTTAAAGATAGATTGATTGAGACAGATCAGGGAAATAAAGAAGTGTATTGGGGCCTACTCAAACTGGGCTGCCTCCCCGGCCTGTTTCACACTGCAATCACATAGAAACTGCAAGACACTTCTTTATAGTTTATCAAATGCAATGCCAAGTACTTCTGGATATTACACAAAGCTTCCAGCTTTCCACCCAAAGGAGACTTCTTCAATGGTCTAAGCAGTCCTGGACCCTCCAGCTGGAGCAGCTCTTTTGGATTTGAGAGCTGATACAGAGTAATGAAACTTACAACCTGCAGGGAAAACTTTCTTACTATTCCTGCAAAGGTAAGGAATGTTCTGTCCACTTCAGTACTTTCCCCAGGGGAGAGAGAAGTTGGTGGTTTCAGGGGGGCTGCAGGGAAGAATGCAAGTTCTTAAAGCATGGAGAACACTTGGAGAGGTGAAGGGGAAGGATATATATAGAGGGAGACATTGAAGACAGAAGAGAGAGGAAGCAATGGAGGAAGTAAGAGGGAGTGGATCAAGGGCCTAAGAGTAAGGTTGACCTTAGAAAGAGAGAAACTCGAAGCTGGGAAAGACACAGAAAGGTTGGACAAAAGTATTCATAAAACTTAAGTGAGGAGAGGAGGTATTGTGAGGAAATTCATGTTGATCGTTATCTTTCAAAAAAAAATTTAGCAAGGTGTCAAAGTTGAGAGTGGATTGTGGACTCCAGGGAAGTGTGAAATCTTTGAGATAGCTACTATGAGGAATATGGTAAAGGGTCAATTAAAGACAAACGTCATGATTACTTAATAGCACAGAAAACCCAGGTGGAACATAACTGAATAGCATCCTATTGCAGTGAAGTTAATCAGTGTCTTAAAATAATGCATGTAGAGCATTCACAACAGCATTTGGCCCTAGAAACTCTCAGAAAATGTACCATCACCACTGCTGCCTTTCTCATCTGTCATCTCAATTAACTCTTAGCAAGGAGTTAGGAGTAGAGAAAGCAGACATTATGGTCTGCTTCAGGCTGGAGACTGGCTTCAGTGGACATGATGAGTGGGCAATGAAGCAAGGGAATGGAGCTTAGTAGAACAGTGTCCTTGGGATCTTTGTGGGTAGGGAAGAAAGTGACACCAGAGCGGCTTATTGACTTTGAGGCTGATCTAGTCTGGGGACTGGCTATTATAATGAAGATGAAAAGCAGATTAACTGAGGGGATGATGAGAAAAGGGATGGTAGAACTGAGATCCTGGGAACTTTTGAGAGATAATTAGGAACTAGGGATAGCTGAGCTTGTGAACAACTTCAATGGAATAGAAATAAACATTTTTTTAGGTGTTGACAAGTTGAGGAACTCTTAGATCAGAATGTGGGAAGAGTTAACAAAGTGATTAGTGGGACATGGGAAAACCAAAGACTGCTATCAGGGGAAGGGGTAGAAAGGTAAATTGGGGATCACGTGCCAAAAAGGATGATATAAGAGTATGATGTGAACTTTTCAAAAGGGAGAGATTGGTCAGGGAGAACAATGGTTAGGAAAAGACAGAGGGGAGCAGGGAGAATACACAGTTTCCCTACTCCATCACAGGGAGGGGATAGAAGGTAGTGCTGAGACAAGAGTGTTACAGGGAAGTGGTCCATCTCAGTAATGGTGCATATTTAAGAGTATTCAAGAGCAAGGCTAAGAATCGTGGAGAGCTTGTTCACATGGAGCAGAAGCTGTGCTATGCATAGAGGGCTTGAGTTTGTTAGGCCCCTGTCTCACCTCTCTTGGGTCTAACCATTCAGGCTTTCCTGAGTGCTTTTTGGAAAGCCAGGATATGATTCATCTCCATGTCGCTATATATATACTACAGATATAGATATGGGACAGCAGAGGCACCTGCGGAGAAGTGACATTGTACTATTTGAGATTGATAGATACCATTACCTGATGCTGGTTATAGTGTATGTATGACACCATTGGAATTTAAGTTTTTCCAGTAAATTGTAATTTTGTCAATGCATATATTTGATTCAGGTACAGTAGAGCAGTTATGAATCCAAGTCTTATTCTTTTAAAGGAGGTTAAGAAGCCCTAAAACCATGCGAACAATGGGTTGAGGGTACATGGTTACTTAATCTATCGGGGATGTTTTTAAACTATTTGGTCATTTCTTTTATACCAGCACCTATTTCCTTGATCTTCAAAAAGGCTTCTTCCCCAAACCTGTTTTACAAATCCCTGAACTCATTAGTATCATCTGGTGTATCATTTCACGGTTAAAGTTCAGAGAAGTAGATTGAAAAAATGCTTTTTATCCCTTTACAAGGGTTGCTGGGAGAAGAAGGAAACCACTCTCTGGAATGTGAGTGGAGGCAGCGGAAGGACTTGGTTGTTTCTGCCACAACCATGAACTCAACCGTGAACCTTAGTAAGATTACAAAATCCAGCATACCGTGCCCTGCAGGTGGCTTGGTACTAGCTGAAACCACAGATGTTAAACCCTAAATGCCAAGGGTCTGTTCTAAGTATTACTTGGTAGAAGAATTAAGTTGCTGGGTTTTTTTTTTTTTCTGCTCTGTTTAATGGATTGTAATTCTGCCCTTGCAATTTGCCTGAGGCTGGTTAAAACAATGACTTAAGCTTTTCTGATTTCAACCTGCAGCAATGACCTTTAAAAACAGATTTCTCACTATTTAACTGCCAGGTTTCCCTAGTAACCCTTGCTCACTCCCTCTTCTACCCTCAAATGTATGCATGCATGGACACACACACACACACACACACACACCCCATATTATATACACTAATGGGTTCCTGAGTTCTTATGTAAATGAAATAACTCCAGTAAGATTACTTCATAAAGTGCTGAAGAAGCTTGACACACAGGAGGTTAAGGATCCTCCTATCTTCCTAACAGAAGAAATAAATCTACACCTTGCTGTAATTAGTATCGGCTAGCTATCTATACCTATATCTATCTACAAATGAGTGAATAAGTTAATTAATATTAATGCTGGTGTTACTGTTTCTTGCTGCTTAGAGAAGTTGGGTATATCAAATACTGTTTAATATGATTAATGGTAAGATGCTGATTTATTGGGATTCTGGCCAAAACTGTGCTTAGATGAAAAATGGGCAGATACTATAATAATTTCCACCCAAACAATTCTCCTATTTTTAAATCTATGCATTGTAATGTTTGATAGATATAGCCTTAAGTTCAGGGTCAAGATACAGTTCATATAGCTAAAGGTATCCAGCTGCTATCTCTGTCTGTGTTTGACTCTCAGTAGAATAACATCACTCCTCAATGGTCTGCTATTGTTTTTCTCATCCTAGGCCCATGATGATATAGTTATAGTTAAATGAAAGTTTCTCTTTCATTGGCTCTGTTCTCAAAGGGTATATTGAATGGAAATAAAGATTTGGAAGAAATATTCAACATCACTAACTTTAGTAAACAGTACTCTATTCTCAGTTTTGAGTAATGTTTTCCTTCTTATATGGAATCCATTGAATGTAGTGATAAGAGAGTGAGTTCTCTCTATGGCCATGGAGGCTTTTGTCCTAGATTCTTGAGGACTGGCTTTTTTGTTTGTTTGAGACGGAGTCTCACTCTGTTGCCAAGCTGGAGTGCAGTGCCATAATCTCGGCTCACTGCACCCTCTGCCTCCTGGGTTTAAGCAATTCTCTGCCTCAGCCTTCCGAGTAGCTGGGATTACAGGCACGTGCCACCACATCTGGCGAATTTTTTGTATTTTTAGTAGAGATGAGGTTTCACCATCTTGGCTGGGCTCGTCTTGAACTCCTGACTTTGTGATCCACCTGCCTCGGCCTCCCAAAGTGCTGGGATTACAGGCGTGAGCCACTGCGCCCGGCGAGGACTGACATCTTTGAGCTTGGAACTTTTTCCTATTCCCTCTCTATCGCTCGCACGCTCTTTTTTTTTTGTTTGTTTGGTCTCTATACCCAACAGATTTCACTTCCTTTTCTATCTGGAATCTGTTGACAGTTAGTCATTCTCCACTTCTCGTAGTTCCACTCTTGGATGGAAGAGAGGGGTCTTATCTTGAGTGTGGAGGAGCAGAGCCAGAGGTGACCTTCACAATGGGACTGACACAGGGTGACTGTCTAAGAAGTGAGGAGGTGTTTCTCAATGCCGAGATTAACCTCTCACTAGCGTATTGCTTATTGTTATTATTATTAGGCTGAACTGATAAGCTAAAAGAATTTGTTTCCTTCTCATGTTTGAGTTACGATTTAGAGCACCTTCTTTTATTGCTTGTTCTTCGTCATAGTTGGGGAGTGAAGGGAAGAACGTATCCTGTCTCACCTAGGTGAAGTTCTTGCAGACCTGTTTGTATCTATCTATATGGAAGTCTCCACTTCCACAGGTATAATTGGCAGACAGCAAGAGGCTAATTGATTAAGGAGTCACTTTTGGGCAAAATATGTTTGTCAATATAGTTCACAGGACTAGCAGCTCTAACAAAGAAGCTATCAGGCGCAGTGATGGGATATTACAGAGTATTCACACAGAAATGGTTTTAACCATAATGCAGATATAGAGATTAAACTAGAGTGAAAGAAAGCAGCAGCACTTTAGGAATTTATTTCATGAGAATAATTCCTCTAGTATTTGAACCAATTTGGTGCCCTCTAAAGCTCCTTTCCCACTCATTGGCTGGGCCAAAGGTTTCAACAAAGACCCCCACCCTCTACCTCATCTATGCCCACTGTTGTTTTAGGGGAATTCCCAGCCTCTACCTCTGGTTCTGTCTTTCCCATTCTTCAGATTCTATTCTTACGCTGCACCCATTTCCCTGGACTTGATGGTACAGACTTGCCCTCATTCCCACCCTACTTGATCCATGGACTCAGGCACCAGTTTCGCCTTTACCTGATCCCTGGAACCATAGGCCAGTCCTGCTCTCCATAACCTCCCCCTCCACTGCCACACCAGAGCCAAACTCCTGGAACCAGTCCAAGCCAAGACTTTCCCTCTACACCCTAACTGCAAACTCTGTCTGAGAAGCTGGCCTTGGCAGCCAACAGCCTTACAGACTCATAAAAACAAGAAGGAAATCTAGGAAAAGTGATATAAAGTTGACTGGAATTTGAAAACATCTTCTGAGTTTTATTTTACTAAAACTACAATGCCTTACCACATATTCTTGATTTAATAGGATGTTTTTTGCTATTTATGCATTCATTTATCTACGTCTGCATTCCTCTGAGCTTTTGGAATACTCAATCCAAGTAGCTTTTAGTTGGAGATCTGTAATTTTTACATTAAATGAGGAATTCGTCAGCAGAAATTGATACTAGATGCTATTCTCAAGTAGGGCACTAGATGGAGCATACGAATTTAAAGGAAATTGAGATCTATAGTTACTAATGATATAAATCACTTAGTAAAATTGAAAAATATTAAACCAAATTTATTTTTATTCAACTAAAAATAGGGAAATATAAAACAACACTTTTTATAAGCTTATGCAAAGTCTAGGATAATGTTTTTAAAGGAGATTAAAAATTGAAATAAATAATGTTTTTTTCTCTTCAGTAGACTCTCCAAACCCCATAGCCAGAGGAGGAAAGCTAAGCCGGCAGCAGTTTCCAAAGAACGCTAGTTGGGGGAGGCAGAAATAGTGCTACACACACACATACACACACACACGCGCACACACACACACACACGTATTTTTTCTGGTTCGGAAAATGAAGTGGCCTTTGTCCACTTAGTAGTAGAGATGTCTTGCATCTACATCAACTTCTAGATTGCCTGCTTCACTTTTAGGAGCAAATATTTCTAAAGAATTTGATTTCCTGGAAGCAAGGAAAGAGGCCACACGTTGCTAAAAATAGCAGTTAACATTTTTAAAAAGTTATTTTTGGGGCCGGGTACGGTGGCTCACGCCTGTAATCCCAGCACTTTGGGAGGCTGAGGCGGGCGGATCACGAGGTCAAGAGATCGAGACCATCCTGGCCATGCTGAAACCCCGTCTCTACTAAAAATACAAAAATTAGCCGGGCGTGGTGGCACGTGCCTGTGGTCCCAGCTACTCAGGAGGCTGAGGCGGAAGAATCACTTGAACCCAGCAGGCCGAGGCTGCAGTGAGCCGAGATTGCGCCACTGCACTGCAGCCTGGCGACAGAGCAAGACTCCGTCTCAAAAAAAAAAAGTTATTTTTTGTTAATACAATATTATTGGTGAAGATTTTTTAAAATAAGAAGCTCAGATTTACGACGTCTGCATGATTCTTGAAACTTAAATCTGTGAGATGGATTGGCATAGCATACAATCTGCTTCAGGCTCAGAAGATACCAATTTTGATCCTATTGATACTGCATTGTGCATATTCACACTGAAAATTAAAACTTTCTACTAGACTGCACCTATTTGTGAGATTGCAAGTAAGGTTTTGTCAGTGCTTCCATTTTTAATTGTCTAATAAAAATGTCATCCAATGTGAAGCTTGGCATTCCTGTATGCAGCTCAGGCTGCCATTAAGTCCGGGTCAGGAGTTACTGAAGGAAAAAAAAACCCTGGAAAACTCAGAATTGGTTCAGCAGTATTTCGAATTCTGACTTCCTTCCCTAATCTACCTGTTACAATTTGCTTCTCGGCATCTTGAGATAGCTGCTCCATGCATTCTGTCCAGGGTATTTAGTTGTCTTCAGTGAGGAGACAAGAGTGGAGAGTGCTTACTCCATCTTGACCAGAACCAGATCTGAGGCAATTTTTTAGTTCTTGATTTTCTTTGTCAAACGATGTGCAGAATAAACTCTGACTTAGCTTATTTTATGCAATTGTAAGATATAAATGTAGGAAGGAGATAAACTAGCTGAATTTCATATGGTAATTTATTTCATGAAAATGTGGTATGATATTTTTTGATGAACATCAAGCAAAATTATTCTTAGGTTTTATGTGAAGGGGATTTTGGTCGGAAATATGTATCCTCCTGCTGTTTTATTTAGCAAAATGATTAGCTAGAGGCAGGCAGCAGCTCTGAGTTTTAGTAAAAATATGTATTACAAACCAATTTGGTTTCTCTTTGCCATCACCAATATGTAAAGACACAGAGAAATAATTCTGTTTAATAATTTTAAAGTGCTTAGGTTATAAATTTGATTGGATTAAATAAAAATTAAGCTTCATTGTACTTTGGACCTTTATATTAATTAGCATCAAAACTGGTTCTAGAACTGGAGATACCTAATAGCATGCTTCAAATATCCCTTTTTCAAATCTGTCAGTGATGGAGACTGAAAACTAAGATTTACTTTAATAGGCTAGAAAGAAAAATCCATTTTATTTGCCCATTTCGATTACCTTATAAACTCAAGACTCAATATGCAGAGCTGATAAGTGTGCTTCTTCCTTTTTACCTACTTTTGTGAAATGCACACCAAAGAGTAGGGTGTACATCAAGATTCCATGACTTCTAACTGGTACTCACCGTAAAACTTGCCGTCAACACCACCTCCTAGGATCTAGCTAGATAGAATTGTATTGGTGGGTGATATCCTCATACGTTGTGATGATGATGGGCATAAAAGTGACAGAGAAGAACCAAGAAGTCATGCTTCTGTGCTAGTGAATTTACAGTATGTAGGAGGACAGTTTATGTATGATTTTGT
Source organism: Cacajao melanocephalus (assembly GCA_963573385.1). Lineage (NCBI taxonomy): Eukaryota > Metazoa > Chordata > Mammalia > Primates > Pitheciidae > Cacajao > Cacajao melanocephalus. Next base: position 60,939 of record CAUYLG010056694.1, read on the forward strand.
TTAGTCAATGATATTTGGAGTAATGTGTGTAGTTATGCAAATTGTTGATTCCACATTTTTACAAGGATGTAAGAATAGTAATTAGTCCATGTTTTCAACTTTGTTGCATTTTTATATCCATGATTGTGTGTGCTTTCACAGCAACTTGTGAAATAGATCAGTCGTGAGTAATTCTATTATTTTTTTTTGAGACGGAGTGTCACTGTTGTTGCCCAGGCTGGCATGCAGTGGTGCGATCTTGGCTCACTGCAACCTCTGCCTCCCAGGTTCAAGCGATTCTCCTGCCTCAGCCTCCTGAGTAGCTAGGATTATAGTAGCCACCATGTCTGGCTAATTTTGTATTTTTAGTGGAGACAGGGTTTCTCCATGTTGGTCAGGCTGGTCTCAAACTCCCGACCTCAGGTGATCCACCTGCCTCAGCCTCCCAAAGTGCTGGTATTATAGGCGTGAGCCACTGTGCCTAGCCTAGTAATTCTATTTTTAGATGAAGAAAAGTGATAGATTTTTAGCATTTTCATTAAAAGATTAAAAAAAAAAAAAGAAAACTGAGATACTGGTTGTTAAGGGATTTGCTGAGTGTCTCATACCACATTGCTCGCAACTCTGAAACTAGGGCCCAGAGCTCTTCTAGCCAATGCTTTCCCCCTAAACCACATTGAGGAGTGGTGAGTTTATGAAATGAATTATGGGAAGGCCTACTTTGCCCTTGAATTAATTTTCAAACTTAAAGAACTATATTTTGGTATACCAGAGGGGATTATTATTATCAAACAAGATTTTTAAATCCCTGGTGAACAGTGCCCTCCAGGAGAAAAACTCACATATTTACACAAAAAGATGTATATACAGCTTTAAGTGCTGCATTGTTACTAGTAGCAAAAAAAAAAATGGAATCAGCCTAAATGTTGATCAACGTAGGACCAAATAGGCCGGGTGCAGTGGCTTATGCCTGTAATCTCAGCATTTTGAGAGGCCAAAGTGGCAGGATCACTTGAAGCCAGAAGTTCAGGATTAGCCTGGACAACAAAGCAAGACCCCATCTCTACAAAAAAATAATTTTTAAAAATTAGCCAGGTACAGTAGCGCACACTTGAGTACCAGCTAGTTGAGAAGCTGAGTAGGGAGGGTTGCTTGAGTCCAGGAGTTTGAGGCTGCAGTGAGCAATGACTAGGCCACTGCATTCCAGCCTAGTGACAAAACAAGACCCCATCTCTAAAAATTGCTAAATAAATAAATAAAATTTTAAAACCAAAAATCCCCCATAGGACTGAGTAATAAATAGGTATATATTCATAAACTTTAATACTACTCAGTGACTAAAGTGACTGAACTAGGTAGGTAGGTAAGGTAGGTAGGTAGAGAGATAGACTTTAAAAATCATAATGTTTAATGAAAAAAGTAAGCTTGCAGAATAAAACCTAAGTATGATATCATTTTTATAACTAAACATATAGAACCTGTATGTTGCTCATGGGTATATATATGCATATGACCAATATTTTAAAATAGACTGGAAGGAAACCCATCAAATAGTGGTCACCTCATGAGAGAGGAGTGGGATGGGACAAGAGTCACAAAGGGATTTCAAACCAATAAGAAAAAACGTAAACAATGATCAATTCTTTGGTATTTACTATATTAATCTTTGAAAGTGTTACATAGGTTAAACTATCATAAAAGTTGGGGGTGCTGCTGATAGATAGGGCAAGGGGACCTCGAGGCAAGTAAGGCACTTATGGCTATACCCTAGTGAGAACTCTATGCCTGACACTGAGCAGAAATCAGAGGCGTTTATTCTGGAAGTGCTGTCTTTGGCATTTAGGAAAAGCAAATATATGTATTAGGTGGGCCCGTTTGGTAGCACTCCTCACTCTGGCAGGAAGTAGACATGAACTGTGGAGATCACTTTATCCCGGTAATTCTACAGTGACAGGAAAAGCTTGGGGACCTGGACTGGACTTCCTATCCCCATCTCTGAAGTCTCTGAACATATCATGAGATAAGATTGTGAATGAGCCATCCTTGCTGCTCACTTTCTGCTACATTATTTGCTGTCTTAATGCTTAAACTCTCTTGATGAATTTCTAGGCATGAGAGGATGCATACCAGAAGACCTTATCACATGGAAGATGCTGAAAAATACTGCCTCGAGGATGATTTGGTCAACCTAGAGGTTCTGGATGAGGTACTAACTATTTAGTAGACAATTCTCATTGAAGACATTTGTTTCGTGTGACTGATCTCAGCTTTCTGTTGCAGACCATGTCCTCCTAAGGTCATTTGAAAATTTGCTTGTTTTTCTATCCATGGGATGAAGCTCAGGGAGCTTTCAGTTGCTATGACTATGATCCTGTGCTGTGTTTATTTAGATAGTCCCTAGAATGATGACAAGAAAAGGATTTGGATTTTTTTTCCAATGAAGTCCTTTATATTGTAGGCTTAATGATGGATTATATCAGCTGAAATAATTTTCTGTTTGATAAAAGTTGATAAAATATTGCAATTAACCCTTAAGAGGTTGTTTGTTGTTCATAAGAAAGTGCTTCATTTAGGGAAATAGTGAAGTTAATATAGCTTGAATTCTAAATTTGAAGTCTGTGATAATCCCCATCTAAAATATGCATGTTTAATAGAGCTGTTAATTGCACTGGAGCTGTTTATGGTGAGTCTAACTTTGGGGACTTTCAACGCTTAAATCACTAAAGTGTGATAAAAAGTGTTCAATTTTGTATTTCTCCCACCTAGATTTTAAGTGCAGTGCTTTGAGAAATGAACTTACCATTTTGTCTGTGCTCTATCAGTAGGAATGGCTTATTAAATAAAAATTTAAATACAACATTTTGACTGGTGGGCCTAATTCTTTTAGCATATTCCTATTTTTCTTTCAAGGCAAACACTGGCATTGTTTTAATGAATTCAGGATCATTAGGGTCATTGCGTGATTTAAATGGACTACTTTCATCTTTTAGAGAAAGATGTTCTTGTAAGAATAAATTTGTTGTCACTTTTAGAATCTATCCATTGATTGGAAATAATATTTACTCTCAATACCATTTATCCTTTTCTTAGGATACAATTATCCATCAGTTGCAAAAGCGTTATGCAGACTTGCTGATTTACACATATGTTGGAGACATCTTAATTGCCTTAAACCCCTTCCAGAATCTAAGCATATACTCTCCACAGGTAAGGGATGTTTTAAGAGCATACTGCCCCTTAATAGGAAATTAAAACTCACAAGGGCAAATGAAAAGAAAAAGTAAGAATAAAATTATGCGATTCTAGGTGTATATACTCCAAAGTGCAGATAGTCATGCAATACAAATGGAATTTTTACATCTCGGGGGTTCCTTTTTAAAGCAAACTATAACAATAATAGTTAACATTTATTGAGTGCTTACTGCGTGTTAGACACTGGGTTACCTCACTTCTCACACCATGTGGGACAGGTACTATTGTTAAGCCTAACTGGCAGACAAGGAGACTTAGCTGTCTTGAACTAGCTCAGGAAGCCAGTAACAGAAGTGAAATTTGAACTTAGGCCTGCAGGCCCCAGAACCTGTACCCTATAGTCTTCCTAATGCAACAAGTCCCCTAATAAGTGACAGAGTTTTGGTTTCATGGGTAATAGGGAGTGGAGTATTAGATGGTCCAGGGAAGATTTTCCTTTAATTGTTTTTCCTTCAGTTTTCCAGACTTTATCATGGGGTAAAACGTGCCTCCAATCCCCCCCACATATTTGCATCAGCAGATGCCGCTTACCAGTGCATGGTTACTCTCAGCAAAGACCAGGTAAGAACTCATCTTCCTTTCCTACAAAATCACACAGTTAAGACATGTTCTGTCTTCCTTGTCAGCTCCTAAGTCTTCCTGAAACCTTTCCGTTCTCATTGCTGGTGCTGACTCAAAGAAACAGGAGATGAGATGGCAGCTCAGTGGAACTTGAGCATAGATAAAGCCATAGCGTCAGGAGAATGTGATAATGCTTTTCAAGAAACATAAAACGTTCACATCAAGAGCATTCATTTTCTCGGATAAGATGTAATACAAATTTTTCTAATATGAATATGATGAGAACAGTGCAAACACAACCTGATTGCATGACAATGATTGTAATAAAAACAGCATGTACAATGGCATAAGTGAAATTCTTTCCTATTAAGGTCTTAGAATTTTCATGATTCAGTCTTTTTTGTATGAAATATTGCACAGAGGTTGGCAGTGACCATGTACCACACCATTTAGCTGCTGAAAATTGTGATAGATTGGGTAGAGAATGAACAAACCTTAAACTCAGTGCTAAATACAGGCTCATACATTTTACCTTTCTAGCCTTCTAATTCACAGTGGTGATGTATCTAACCTTTGATCCCTCTTTTACTTTTAATAGGTATATTTTTATTTGTTTCTTTATTCTGTTTGAAATAGAAATAGTCTAATTTAGCAAGCAATTTTTCTGAGAGTATCACTGTATGGATTTCCTAAGACCTGGAAAGTTCCAGCTTTGGGGTTTGCTGAGTAATAGGTGATATTTTAACAGTGTAGATTACAAAATGGAATACATGGATTTACTGTAGCTTAGAAACTTAGCTCCTCCAAGAAACTTGTAAAGTGTCCCTAGATTTCATAGAGGGGAAGGAAATGGAGAGAAATACATAGTTTTTAAGTTCAGAAGTTGCCTTACTGTGTTGTCTTTTTTGACACCACTTCTGACACCAAATGTTGTATTTTTTTCCAACACCAACCAATTCTCCAACACCAACTGGGTGCCCAGCAATTGAATTCAATTCTGACACTCGTTGGAGTTAGCGCAGACTCCACAGATTAACCAATTAGGGCCACAAGTCTGTTTCCACTTTGGATTCCAGCTGCAAATGGAGTACTTAGGCTTCTCACACTTCTGCCCAGCTGAATATCAGTCGAGGGGTTCTTGTGACTCTCCTCAGGTTTGATAATTCACTGGGAATGACTCAAGGAACTCAGGAAAACACTTTACTTCCATTTACCAGTTTATTATGAAGGGTATAACTCAGAAACAGCCAAATGGAAGAGACGCATAAGGCAGGGTATATGGGGGAGGAGGGGGACATGGCACACAGAGCTTTCATAACTTTTCTGGGCACATCCCCCTCCCAGCACCTCTATGTTTTCACCAACTCAGAAGCTTTCTGAATCTCATTGTTCTAGAATTTGTATAACTTAATCTCAGAATTCCCTCTTCTTTCTAGAAGTTGGGAGGTAGGGCTGAAAGTTCCCACATTCCAATCACATGTTTGATCTTTCTTTGTTGTTGTTTGTTTGTTTTCTTTTGTTTTTTTGAGACATAGTTTTACTCTTATCTGCCCTAGGCTGGAATGCAGTGGCACAACCTCAGCTTACTGCAACCTCCACCTCCTGGGTTCAAGTGATTCTCCTACCTCAGCCTCCCAAGTAGCTGGGATTAAGGTGCATGCCACCATGCTGGGATAATTTTTGTATTATTAGTAGAGGTGAGGTTTCACCATGTTGCCTAGGCTAGTCTTGAATTCCTGACCTCAAGTGATCCACCTGTCCCGGCCTCCCAAAGTGCTGGGATTATGAGCCACCATGCCTCGCACGTTTGATCTTTCTAATGACAAGTCTGAAGCTGTCTAGGGGCCCCGCATTGAACCACCTTGTTAGGAATAAACTGAGGGATGGTTGAAAGGGGCTCCTTGTGAATAACAAAAGATACTTTTATCACTCATTGAAATTCCAAAGGTTTTAGGAGCTCAGTGCCAGGAACCAGGGACAAAGACCCAATATATAATTTTTATTATACCACATCCACTAATTTCCTTTATACATAAAAATCTCCTAGAAATGAATGATATAAAAGATCAACAATACAATAAAAAATGGCCAAACAATATGGACAGGTCACATGAAAGAAAAGCCTCTTAAGCATATGGAAAGAAGCCTCATTCATAATTTTTAAAATGCAGAATAAAACTGCACTGAGATGCCGCATTTTTTAACCTATCAGATTGTCAAAAATCTAACATTCCATTGGTGAGGCTACAGGAGAGCAGGCACTTTCATATATTGGTATAATACCTAGGAAAACAATTTAGTAATGTCTATGAAATTTACAAATGTATTTACCTTTTGATCCAACATCCCCATTTCTAGGAATTTCTCCTGCAGATGAATCTGCATAAAAATATAATGACTTATGTATAAGGTTATTCATCGCAATATTGTTTATAATTACAAAGAAAAACTCAAATATCCATCAATTTTGGACTAATGAAACAGATTATGGCACATCTGTACAATGGAACAACAAGTAGTTATACAAAAGGCTGAAGAAGGTGTCTGTGTCCTGAAACAGGAAGATTCCTAAGAGATTTCTCAGTGAAAAATTAAGGTGTACAGTAATAGATGTTATGTGAAGCACATGAGTTGCTTCTGTGCTGTAAATTCTTCACTTGACACTCCATTTTCTGTGCCAGTGCATTGTCATCAGTGGAGAGAGTGGCTCCGGGAAGACAGAAAGCGCCCACCTGATTGTTCAGCATTTGACTTTCTTGGGAAAGGTATTGACTTACCTGCTTTATGTATCATGGCTAGAAGATCCTACATACTGCATATTTTATAAATGATGGAAGTACTGGATTTTTTTTTAATTAGGGCTTACATAAAGACATTCCATCTTTGTTATGTTTGCCTCCTGATAGCGAGGTCTGTTAAGATGTCAGCATGCTATCCTTCTTTCACATAGGGAGGAAAATAATTTCCTCATAGGGAGGAAATTAATGCCAGCACAAATTTATTATATCATCGGCAATTAATTTTCATGTTTTCAATGTAACAGAAACATTCAGCCATTAAGTAGTAAAAGTGGTTAAGCACTAGGAACAGGCTCAGAGAAAGCTACTGTAGTAATTAAAGGGATAGAAAACAAAAGTCTTTGAGCAAAAGTTGAGGGAAATGAAAATTTTCAGCTTGGTGAACTCGATATCGAAAGAATGACTTCAAAAATAGTCCAGTAGTTACTTACACTCTGAATTAGTGTGCTAGGTGACTAAGAAAGAATGTGTGGAATTTTTATAGATAAGGTTTATTGAATATTATGATAAATGCCAGAAAAGTTACGGAATCTATTTAAAAATCTTTCTAAAATGGTTAGGCATTTTATCTTTCAAGGATTTTAAATGAAATATGGCTGCAGGTTTAAAACTGCTGTCCTAATCTAGCCACATCTGATTGATATGCAGGTTTGGGGAGTTGCTCATATGAGAAAGTGATGATGGTGGTTGATGCTAACTTCCCCCAAATGGAACTCGTTGTAAAAAGACAATGTGGATTTTGGCGGGCAAGGGATGGGTGCCTGGCAACTTTGCTGGAGTAATGTTCCTGGAGTCTGTTTTTGACTGTTCTCTGTTTGGCACAGGCCAATAATCAGACCTTGAGAGAGAAAATTCTACAAGTCAACTTCTTGGTGGAAGCCTTTGGGAACGCATGTACTGCCATCAATGACAACTCGAGCCGTTTTGGAAAATATCTGGAAATGATGTTTACACCAACTGGAGTTGTGATGGGGGCAAGAATCTCCGAATATCTTCTCGAAAAATCCAGAGTTATAAAACAGGCAGCGTAGGTGCACTACTTTATCACTCTGTTTTTGCCCTGCAATAAAAACTGGGAGGCTTTGGGAATTTTAATGGTTCAGTTTTCACCCTTGTTCTTAACATTCCCCTGCCCTCCCCAAGGGCAAAGAATTATTTAAGCAAATGATCAGTGGTAGTTTTTGACCTAAAAGAAATTAATGGAAAGAGTACAAAGGGCTGGGGTAGGTGTGCTTGTTTTTCCCGAGTTGGTTGTGTCAGGTAGAATTTAGTAGCATTGCAGACATGTTTTAAAACTCTTAGGACCCTTAAAATTGAACTTGTTCGTTAAAACAAAAAAGACACCAAGAATATTCCACGTGTTAATTTTTTCTTTAGATTGAGACAGATAGAGAAAACAATTATTCTGTTTTTAAGGGAAAGCATTCGGTAATAGAAATCAATAGCAGAGACTTTGCTCTGGGTTCAAATGCAGGTTATGATAATCACTGTGTGACTCTGGGCATTTCACTAACCTTCTCTGTGCCTCATCTGTGAAATGGAAATGCTACTAGTGCTGACCTCATGGGTCTGTTGTGAGGATCAACATGTTCATTTATATAAAATTAGTTAAAAGAATGCCTAGTGTGGCACATATTATCAAAATGTTAGCTACTCTTCCTATTATAATAATAGTAGTAACTGTAATTATAATTACTATTAATAGTAGCTATATTATTATTTTAGGACACCAGAGTTCCTCAGAAGCATGGCTCCACACTTACTCATTCATGCATTATTGAATCCCTGCTGTATATTAGTGCTGTGCTTTGTGTTGGATTGCAAGAGTAAACTAAATAGAAAAGGTCCTTGTATTCATGGGGCTTGGAGTATGTGGTATAGGAGGGGGAAGTAGGAGAGGATCACAGGCATTAAACAAATAAACGTAAATGTAGAACAATTGCAGTAAGCACCAGGAAGCAAAGTAGGTGGTATTAAGGTGAAACAAGAGAAGGGAAGGACACATAACCTAGTCTAGGGAGAAAGAAAGGCTTGCTGTGTATGAGACACTTAATCTGAGATCCCAGGATCACTAAGAGTTAGGCAACACGGCGGGGACCAGAATAAGGAGGAAAAGTGGTAAAGATAAGACTGAGACCAGATTATGCAGGGCTTTGGAACCAGGATGAGGATTTCAAACTTATTCTAAGGACGATAGGAACCGGCTGAACGTTTTCAAGCAGGAAAATCACCAAAACCCAACTTACATTTTGAAATGATCATACAAGCTTCAGTAGGGAATGAATTGGAGGAGATCTAAGGACTGTGATGACGTGATTAGGAGGCTGTTGCCAAATTCATACGAGAGAGAATGCTTGCCTAGACTAAGGTGGAGGCAGTGGAGATGAAGAGGAGGTGGAGTCTGAGAGACGTTGTGCAAGTAGAAATGACAGGAGTTGTTCTGGGTTGAGAACCCAAGCATCTTCCTCTATCATGTACTTGGAGTTTCCTCACACAGTAGACACTGGCATGAACGTAAAACAAATGAAAGATAGGGTGAGAATCATTTACACTTCCCTGTGGCGTTTTGATTAATTTTTATGAGGTCCCCTGCTTCTGTCTCCCCAGCTTAGGATGGTTTTGAAATTTAGGGAGCTACCTCTGACAGAATGGAAGCCATAGTGTTGTGTGTTCAAATGTAAAGTGGTCTTTTACAAAGATAATATGAGGAGAGCTCTAGGTCACTTGATGTGATATGTTGCTTATTGGTGTAAATATTCATATACCTTACCTTCCTTATATGCAACATGGGCATAATATTATCAACCTCACATGGCTGTTATGAGAATTAAATGAGATGAAGAGAGGATGGGGCCTGTGCCAGTCCTATTCATCTAACTAGTGGGGTTCTACCCACTTTTTGGGCACACTGTAGGGTTCCTATGTGGCTGGGTATGGTCTTATGACTGGTTCTGGCAAGTGGGCATTTAATAGCAACCCTCCAGAGTCTGGCAAAGTATAAGATGGGGGCTGCTCTGCCAGCCACAGCCCATCAGTGACTGCAGTGGGCACAGCCTACTGCTGACCTGCCATGGACATGTACTCTGAGCAAGAACTAAACCTTTGTTTAGTTCAGCTACTAATATCTTGGGATGTTTATTACTGGAGCAAAACCTAGCCAATCTTGACAGATAAAGGGATGAAAATCAAACTGACTTTAGGCTAGGGATGCATATTGGCAGGAAAAGTTTGGAAGAATTGAGAATCAGATGGATCTGTAGAGAGATTGTAGGAAGGTAAGACTAAGATGGGCCAGCCAAAGCCTGCGCAGGTAACAGAGGTTAAAGAACAAGCGATATTCATCTCAGGACTTTCGGTTTCTGTCTCATTTAAGGGTCACCATCACTAGATGCTTAAGCTAGAAATCTAGGAGGCGGACTCTAGGTTTCTTTTGCTCACCATTCTCATTCAGTCTATTAGGATGTTCTTTTGGTTGTTTCTCCAGAATATACATAATATTTACTCTTACTCTTGTTCTCCGTCACCACTACCATTACCTTATCCAAGCTATTATGCTTTCTCACCTGGACCCCCTCACTGGTTTCCCTGTATCTATCTTGGCTTCTTATAATGACACTCAGAGAACATGAATCCCTTTACTCCCGTATCCCTGGCACCTGGTACAGTTCCTACTGTGACTGGCAATTAATATATTTGTTGAATAGTCACCTTTTTCTGTTTATATATATCCTATAACATCATGTTGTATACCTTAAATATACACAACACATTTATTTTAAAAAAAATTAAAATAGGGACTGGGCACAGTGGCTCATGCCTGTAATCCCAGCACTTTGGGAGGCCAAGGCAGGAGGATAGCTCGTTTGAGACCAGTCTGGGCAACAGAGTGAGACTCTGTCTCTACAAACACAAAAACATTAGCAGGGCATGGTAGTGTGTTCCTATAGTCCTGGCTACTTGGGAGGCTAAGGTTCAAGAATTGCTTGAGCCCAGAAATTTGAAGCTACAGTGAGCTGTGATCACACCACTGCACTCCAGCCTGGACAACAGAGTGAGACACCGTCTCTTCACTAAATTTATTAGTTAAGTGAACAAGTGAGTGACAAATGGCAAGTAGAGGCATCTAGAATAGAAGGCAGGGATAAAGAATGTTACAGAAAAGCTTTGACAGGATAAACAACCAAAGGAAGATGAGGACACCCAGGAGAGGCTGAACAGGATGGGGGCCATGCCACAGAGCGGGACAGGGGAAGAAGGATGACAAGATTTGTTTCCATGGAGCTAGACTGACCAAGGAAAAGATTTGCCAAAATCCCAAGGTATCAACAGAAGAGACTGTTCTCCTACTGAAGAAAGAAAGGGATACGGAGCAGTGCTTTTCAAACTATCTGGGCTAAAGGACCAGTTTTTAAAAAAAATCTCCAACCCATTGTGAACTAATACCTTTGTAAAATGCAATGAAACTTAATTATCAGAAAAATTATCATGCCCTTGGATGTCATGGCAATGTCACTTACTATAAAATATCTAGGCATGTACTTTCCAGTTCCTTTTCTTGTTCTAAGCTGACACCAGTCCTCTGACCATGCTCAGAGTAGCACCTATCTGAAAGGACCCTAGCCAGGGTAGCCTAAAAGAGGTGGATGGCAGTAAACCAGACTAATGAATGACATTTTAAATAGTTTTTTAAGAATACCAGCTTGGGAGAGTGAAGACCCTAGTTCTGGACCAATTCTGCTCCCTAACCTGCTGTGAGACCTTCAGGCCACCTCTTGTTTACAGCCCCAGTAAAGTAGAGGATTTGGCTGTTGTCTCTCGGCTGGAATTCACTGCCTCTGAAGCAACACGTGGTACAAGCAGAAGGCAGTAGGTATTTGGGCTGCAATAGAAGGATCTCAGCATATGCAATCTGACTGTTTCCTATAATGTCCCATTCTCTAAAACCTCCTTTTGCTTGTAGTAAAGTTAAGTGTGTTTAATAATGCAAGATTTTGACAGTTACTATACTAATCCTATCACTGTTCTGTAAGTGGGATTTATAATATTTAATTGCCTGAAAATACAAATTTACCATGGAATAATATTTTGCACAGAAAGAAAATTGTGTAAATTACTTGAGGTGGGGAAGCCAGAATATATTATTACTAAAGTCTCTTTTTTTTTTCAGGGGAGAGAAAAATTTTCACATATTTTACTATATTTATGCTGGTCTTTATCACCAAAAGAAGCTTTCTGACTTCAGACTTCCTGAGGAAAAACCTCCTAGGTAAGTGTCAGGGGGTTGGTAGTCAATTTTTGATGAATGTACAATTAGCAATTGATAAACTTGGAAGTAAATGGAGGGGTTTTCCTAACTGGAAGCTCACAGTCTATTTAACTGAAGTACCCAGGATGAGGTGGCAGGAACTATCTCACCATTTTCATTGTCTAGAAAGTTCAAAAACTCAACTGCACGTGATTTATTTTTTCTCAGCCATTTGCATCATTATTCCACCATAGTTTTAGACTATAAAGGAAATAGACTGGGTGTAGCAGCACATGGCTGTAATCCCAGCGCTTTGGCAGGCCAAAGTGGGAGGATCACTTAAGGCCTGGCGTTTGAGACCAGTCAGGGCAACATATTGAGACCCTGTCTCTACAAAAAAATTTTCTTAATTAGCTACTTGGGAGGCTGAGGTGAGAAGTTTGCTTGAGCCTGGGAGGTCGAGGCTGCAGTGAGCCAAATTTGTGCCACTGTGCTCCAGCCTGGGTGACAGAGCAAGACCCTGTCTCCAAAAAAAAAAAAAAAAAAAAAAAATTAGCTGGGAGTGGTGGCATACACTCATAATCCCAGCTATTTTGGGAGGCTGAGGCAGGAGGATCACTAGAGCCCAGGAGTTCGAGGCTGCTGTGAGCTATGATCACACCACTGCACCTCAGGCTGGGCAACAGAGTGAGGCCCCATCTTTAAAAAAACAACAAATGGAAATGCCTGTACTTTCCAAGTCAGTGCTCATTCTGTTTGGTCATACTCCACTTCATATAGGTACATAGCTGATGAAACTGGAAGGGTGATGCATGACATAACGTCCAAGGAGTCGTACAGAAGACAATTCGAAGCAATTCAGCATTGCTTCAGGATTATAGGGTTCACGGACAAAGTAAGTGATCATCAAGAGGAAACTCAAGTGGCAATATTCTTAGATGAATATGAGTAAACGTGGATATTTCTAACTTGGGATATGATACTTGCTTTTCAAATGCCATGTTGGTCATATTATAAGGTCTTGCTACTCAAAGTGTGGTCCCAGGACCAGAAATATTTTTATCACCTGAGAGCTTATTAGAAATTCAGACCCTGAGGTCTATCCAAGAATGACTGAAGTAGAATATAAACATTTTAGGCCGGGCGATGCGGTGGCTAACGCTTGTAATCCCAGCACTTCGGGAGGCCGAGGTAGGCAGATCACGAGGTCAGGAGTTCAAGACCAGCCTGACCAATATGGTGAAACCCCGTCTCTACTAACAATATGAAAAGTAGCCAGGTGTGGTGGTGCGTGCTTGTATTCCCAGTTACTCAGGAGGCTGAGGCAGGAGAATCACTTGAACCCAGGAGGCAGAGGTTGCAGTGAGCCAAGATGGTGCTACTGCACTCCAGTGTGGGCAACAGAGTGAGACTCCATCTCAAAAAAAAAAGAATATAAACATTTTAACAAGAAGCCCAGATGAACATCAAACTAGGAGAGCACTGTTTTAAGGACCATGTCCTGATAAATTGTTATCATTGTCATCAATTCATTACAGATGTAATAACAAATACCAAAACAGTACTGCATTTTTTTCTGATTTAGGGTTTTTCCAGCCACTAAAGTGAATTGGGAGTAGCAGTACAGGAATATGTAGATTACACCTTAGTCACATAAATATATTTATTCAAGTAGCTCATAGGATAACAAGATAAATTAATGGAAACCCTTTCAACTTTCTTGCAGTTACTTCCTTCTCCATGGTACACAGTTGCACATTATTAACTGTAGCTCTAAGTACTGTAGTAATTTTTTTTTCTTTTTTGAGACAGAGTATTGCTCTGTCGCCCAGGCTGGAGTGCAGTGGTAGGATCTCAGTTCACTACAACCTCCGCCACCCGGGTTCAAGTGATTCTCCTGCTTCAGCCTCCCGAGTAGCTGGGATTACAGGTGCATGCCACCATGCCTGGCTGACTTTTATATTTTCAGTAGAGGTTTCACCATGTTCGCCAGGCTGGTCTTGAACTCCTGACCTCAAGTGATTCGCTCACCTTGGCCTCCCAAAGTGCTGGGATTACAAGCATGAGCCACTGTGCCTGGCCAATACTGTACTACTCTTATCATCCTAGATACAGGCTGTCTCTATTAAATATATGCTAGGGGTGACAGACAATATTTATAACCCTAGGCTCAAATATTATTCTGTGATACATTCATAGTTTCTGGGCTTCATGCCATCAATTTTGCAAAATATATGGATTCTTTTGCTTTTCCAACAAAGAGGGTGAATGATTAGGAGGTAGGCGAGAGTGTTAAATCTTAAGGGATTAGATTACAAGACACTCCAGTTACCCTGGGATGGCCACTCCAGATAAAGGATTGCTTCTGTGTAATGTTTTGTGTTTGGCTAGCTCTTCCCTCCCCTGCATGGTTGATTTTAGTCATAATAGCACCTATTTTTTTCCCCCTAGCCAGCTGTTAATTTTCTCTGTTGGCCTCCCACAGACTTTAAACTGACAGACAGTGGAAAATCCCAAAGGTCAGATACAAATATAAATATATTTTCCTTGGCTCCTTAGAGAGGAGCAATTAAACAGGTTCCAGCATTGCTAAAGGACCTTTGTGGTTATTAACTTATAGAACAGATTTTTTTTTTCAAAGATGCATCCCCAGAAGAGTCAAAGCATGGTAGAGATGGCTGTGGAGCAGTCCGAAGACTCTGGTGTCCTGCCAAAGTGCTCAGGGGCACACGTCCTTAAAAGGGTACAGGAACCATAGAGAAGCCAAGGCTAATAATCATTATTAATAGGGTTAATATTTTATTTTGAGTACAAATATAGTCATAAAGTACTGTGAAGAGATTGGTCCTAGCTGAACCCTTTTATGCCTAGTATTCCATAATTGGAACGCTAAGCATGTAGGAGTTATTTACACCCTATTGCTCAAGGTCGTCACCAAGGTCTGATTGCAAAAATTCAAAAAATTGCAACCTCAGGCATAAGTGGGTTAAAAGAAAGTATATTATGGTGCTGTTTTAATAACAGCAGTGTACTGCTGATAATAATAAAACAGATGCTATCTGTTTCAGGTTAAACTACATTAAAAACTGTTAAAATCTGTTTTAGTATAATAACACTAAAACATTAAAAACAGAAGAAATTATGTAGGTTAAGTATATGTCCTCAAAGTAAGCCATCTGGGACAAAAAGTTACAATAGAAATAAATGAATGATTGTGTGAATGAACGTGAAAGAAAAAAAATGTAAAAGATGGTGAACATTTTTAATTTGTGCCTGGTCCATACTGTTAAATGAATAACCAGAATGTAATGGTGTTATATGTGTGTATTTTCACCAAGTCCCATATTAATTCATACAGGAAATGAACCAATTTATATCAGCTGCAACCTTAGAAATGAAAAGAAGAAGCTGGATCTTATCTCTCCGACTCTGAATTCTGTGGTTCTATCTCTGCAGACAGCCTGTTTTGCTGAGTTAACTCAGTTCGCTTTATGTTTATAAACTCAAAGTAGTGTGACTAAATTCAGAAAGATCCAGTTGAATGTAGTCAGGAAACAGATGCCAAATGCTGATGTAACAGAACTTTCTCTTAAGTTTTACTGGCAGACATTTCTAGATAAAGCTTAAATGAACTGATCAAGTCAATCCAAATTATGGTTCTTCTCCTTTCTTATAATGTCACTAGTTCCCTGCAGGGTCCTTTTATTTTTTCTCAAATCTTTACAGCAAAATTATGAGTAGCAAACTTTAGTGTGGGCTCAGGAGCATGAACTTTAATTCTGGGACACCAGCCAAACTATCTGAAAGAACACTTGACCCTCAGTTTATTGTAAAGAAACTTCCCTGGTGGAGGAGTCTTCCACTAATGATGATGACTCCTTGTGGAAGGTTGGAGAAATTATACCTAAGACCTTATCGTGAAGATTGTGCTTTTCAATTCTTATTTCTGGAGCCAAACCATACTATTTTTGTTTAATATTATGCTTGTCTTGCTGGTAGGAATTACCATAACACATTAAATAAATCGGGTTTTATATATGTTTATATTTTTTTATTTTTATTTTTTTTGAAAGAAAGAAAAAGAAAAGAAGAAAGAAAGAGTGAAAGAAAGAAAAAAAAGAATGAAAGAGAGAAAGAAAGAGGAAGAGAAAGAGGGAGAGAGAACAGGATTCTTGTTCTATTGCCCAGGCTAGAATGCAGTCTAAAAATGGGTATTAAAAACCTCTTTTATGC